>CAJQUW010008108.1:0-290000 GCA_907163375.1 Prostheceraeus crozeri
GGTTTCTAACCTATCGGAGCGAAGCTCCTCGAGGCTTTAGCCGATCGGACCAAAGGTCCTCAGGTTTCTAACCAATCGTAAATATTTTTTCTCAAAAGTCAAATTTAATCCTAAAAAATGCCTATAATTTATAAACACAATCTTAAACATTTTGCATCAAATAATAAAATTGCTCATGAACCATCTCAGAAACCTGTGTACCATTATGATAGTGTAGAAACTGTCGGAACACAAAAGTTCCTAGAAAAGGACGTTTCAAAAAGAAGGGCTGGCATCTTTTCTGGTATTGGAAGTATCGTTAACTTAATTAAAAATAATAAAGATTTGATTACATCTGCTGCAAAAGGAGCAGCTGCTATAGGTAGTACAGCTAGTGCAATATCAAATGCTGTTAAGTCTCAAAACGAATTAAAACAGCTAGAAGCTATTCGTAAACTTAGGAATGATTCTGAAGAACTAAAAAATTTAAAAAAACTTTCAGAGGAAACAAAAAACAAAATTGCTAACATAGCTGTTGGGGAAACCTTGAGGAGCGGAGCTCCGTCTGATAGTAAACATAATGAAAATAAAAATAATAAAAAAACAATTGAAGAAATAAGAGGTAATGGTCTAGCAAAATTCTAAAATATATTTTTTAGTAAAATTTTTTTAGTAAAATTTTTTTAGCAAAATTTTTTCTGTCTGGGAGAAAAACAAAAAGTCAAATTATTTTTTATAAAAATGTCTTCGCTTATCGAAAATAAATTTAGATTAGACGATCCTCCGTTCGTCAGTTATAATCAAAAAAAGAATGACTATATAAGAATTGCTATGAATCCCGGATCTTCCAGTAGAGTAAATACTGGAGGAGATTTAATTTTTGAAGTTGATAATCAGCAGAGTTATTTATATCTACCTGATTCATTTTTACACTGTGAATATTCTTTGTATAGTGATGCCAATTTTACAACACCATTACCAGAAACCGATAATATTGCACTAGAGAATAATTTCTTTCCAAGATTATTTACACAAATGCGTTTAGATGTTGCAACTCAAAATATAGAAACAATAAGTGATTCTCCAGGTGTAATTGATACAATGCTTAGATTTGTAACAATTGGTGAAAATAATAAAAAGTATGAAATCGAAGGTTGGTTTCCTGATACTAATGATGGTATAATTATTGATGATTTAACTCACGCTGGAACAGATGCAGCAGGAATTGCGAAAGATGTAGAAAATATTGCAAAACATTTAAATAAAACAAATAATGAAGCATATAAAGAAAGACGTGAATTTAACAAGAAAAGTAAACAGACAGTTAATTGGTCATTGTCTCCATTATTCGGATATTTAGATTATGATAAAATATCATATCAATTAAAATTTAAATTAATAATTCATCGTACAGCAAATAATGAATTAATCTTTTTTGGTAAGAGTGGGAAAAAAGCATATTTAAAAATTGATAGACTTGAATGGTGGATTAAGCATATTACTCCTAGTTTAGAGGTTGAAACAGCTATTGCAAAAAGATTAAATACTAACAAACCAATTCCAGTAAATTTTCTAAAGCGTACTGCTAGTTCAGTAACTTTTTCCGAACAAAGATTTAACTGGCATTTTACTAGAACTGCGAATACTCCAAGATATTTATTACTAACATTTCAAAGAAATAATTCTCCAAGTTTTGATACGAACAACAATATTTTTCATATTAATACAATTCGAAGTTTACAAGTTTCATTAAATCAAACTCGATATCCAATTGATCCATTAAGATTCGATGATACCAATAATCAATTTATGGAAGGATATGATTCTTATAGAAATCTTTGTACAGAATTTGGAGTTGAACCACAATTAACTCCTGGAGATTGGAGACATTTATATCCAATTTTCTGTTTCGATTTAAGTGCACAATCTGAAGATATTATTAAAAATGGTTGTGATGTAACAATTAATATTGAAAAGAAAGATTCCACAACTTCATTGATGGCTTATGGTTTATTGCTAGAAGATGTAAAATATTCTATTGAAATTCTTAATGGAAAGATGGTAAGGATCGGTTAGTAACCTCAGGACCTTTGGTCCGATAGGCTAAAGCCAGAGGAGCTTCGCTCTGATAAGTTAATTAAAATTTTTTCATAACTAGAATAGATTAAAAATTCTTAACTTAAAATTTTTTCATAACTAGAATAGATTAAAATTTTTTCATAACTAGAATAGATTAAAATTTTTTCATAACTAGAATAGATTAAAATTTTTTCATAACTAGAATAGATTAAAATTTTTTCATAACTAGAATAGATTTAAATTTTTGTTAACTTAAAATTTTTTTATTAAAAATGTCGCAAGCGAAAAGTAATATTAATAATAAAACTGTTGAATTAAAATTACGTAATATTGTTGACAAAAATACCCCTAAAACTATTACTATTAATAAAAAAAAGTATTACATAAGTAAACCGATGATAGAGAATATTCAATTACAAGAAGAAAAGAATGGCGGGATTCTCCCATTAATTCCACTAATAATGGGAGGCATAGCTGCAGCAGGAAGTGTTGCAGGTGGGACAGCTGGTATTGTCCAAGCAGTAAATAAAAATAAATCAGAGAAGGCAGCATTAGAAGAACAAAAACGTCATAACAGAGAGTTAGAGAAAGTTGCTAGGGGAGAAGGAATAGTAGATAATTTTATTAGTAAATTAAAATTAGTTGATGAAGGAAAACGAGTTCTTAAAAATATTCTCCACAATGTTGATGATTTAATTGAAATTAAAGAAACTAAAGATGGTTCTGGAATATATCTAAGTCCTAGTATGATAAGGTAATAACCTCAGAACCTTTGGTTCTTTTCGGTAAAACAATTTTTTTTTGTTTTATCTTTTAAATTTTTTTTTATCTTTTAAAATGAATTCTAAAAATTCCGAAAATTTAATTAAATTAAAAATTTCTAATTTAGATTTATTGAATTATCTATTAAACAAAAATAAAAACTCAAATTGTAAAATTTATGAAGGTAACGACGACAAACAAAGTTTGGCTACTACCTACGGTGGTGACATACAAAAAACATTAGAAAACTTTCCTGGATTTATTTGGAGTAAATATTCGAAAGAAAAACATCTTCCTGGTCATTCATATACTGGGCCAGGAACTCGATTAGATATAAGACTAGATGAGAATAATAATCCGAAACCAGGTGAAGAACCGATAAATAGAGTAGATGCCGCAGCTTACAGGCATGATTTAGCTTATCGAAATCATGATCTAAGTTCTCGTCATGCAGCTGATAAGAAGATGATTCAAGAATTAGATAGTATTCAAAACCCTACATTTAGAGAAAAAATTGAAAGAATGTTTGTTAAGAAAGCTTTACAAGCTAAAATATTATTCGGTCAGGGTTTAAATGAAACTAATAACCCTGAGAGCAACGCTCGAACTAATAACTCTGAGAGCAACGCACGAACTAATAACTCTGAGAGCAACGCTCGAACCTACGCGTCCGAAATCCACAAGGAATATAGAAGGCCTAAATATTTATTGAAAGTAAAAGTATTTAATAAAGATGATATTTGGAGTGCTGATCTTATTCATATGCCGAATGAAAGGGACTACAAATACGCATTGACCGTTATAGATTTATATACACGATACGCTTGGGTAAAGCCTTTAAAAAATAAAAGTGGTCTATCAGTTAAATATGCGTTTGAAGGAATCTTTAAAGAAAGTAATAGAAAGCCAAGGAAATTGTTTGTTGATAAAGGATCGGAATTTTATAACCGAAACGTTCAGCCACTATTTGAAATTGTTTATTCAACTGAAAATGCAGGAAAAGCTGTAGTGATAGAAAGATTCAATCGGACGTTAAAAAATATAATTTTCAAAAAATTTACTCAGCAAGGAAATCAGAAATGGTTGAAGATATTACCAGGAGTTGTAGAAGAGTACAATAATAAAGTTCATTCTGGTATTGAAGAAACCCCAAAGAATGCTTCTGACGACCCCGATTTGATAAGAACAAAAATATTCGAGAATAATAATTTGAATGAGAGTAATCCGAATTTGCAGAAACTTAAGCCGAAATTTAAAATTGGAGATAGAGTTAGAATATTTAAATATAAGAATAAATTTGAAAAAGGCTTTGTTGGCTATTGGACTAAAGAAATATTTGAAGTTTCTAAAATAAATCAAAGTTATCCGATTACTTATGAAATTAAAGATTTAGATTATGAGGATATCAGAGGTCGTTTTTATCAAAATAAATTACAGAAAACAGAGCTTTAACCTTTAGGTGGCGCTTTAGCTAGCTTCGCTTGAGTTATAGATTGTTTAACTCTAACATAATATCTAGAAATGGTACTCCTTTTTGTAATTTGTACAAAACGTATAAACATAATTGTCCACAATAAGTAGTGCCTGGTGTTTGAATTTGAAACGTATTGTATGTTCCCGTTCCAAGTAATTCTTTTACTTCATTTGTAGGGGGCAAACCGTATGAATCGAACCAATAGTTCTCAGCCTCCGGGCGATCAAAATAATAGTTCTGCTGATGATTTTTAACGCCTGCTGACCAATGTACGCCTTTTTGGTCTGAAGTGTGAAGATTGGTTACGAAATTTACAGTTAATGATGGAACTTTGTTCCGGGAACTGAAGGTTCCTGTTGGCTTATTTTTTAGGAATTGTAATTCATCTCTCATTAGAACATGAAAATTCTTTATTCCTAATTCATTTGCGATTTTCTTTAGGTCGAAATTTGTCGTAGTTTGCGTTCCACATAATTTTAAAAACTCATTTATGTTGTTCATTTTATAATAAAAAAATTTCTTAAGGGACCCCTTGAAGTCAGAAGGGACCCCAAGAAGTTAGAAGGGAGGGGGTAGTAGAACTACGTTCATATGATATTGAAGGATATATTCTTGCGGCTTCTTCCACTTTTGTTTCTTCCACTTTTAAAGAAATATTATTAGTCACATGATATATTTTAAAAACCTGAAAGATGGATAAAATTCATGAATTTGAAATTCTCAACTTTTATGATTTTTTTGGTGTCCTTGAACGGTCATGATTTTGGGGGTGAAAATCGAACCGAAGGTTCTAGGGCTTCGCCCGATTGTAATTCTCAAATTTGAGATTTTGAAAAATTTGAAAATTGGGTATTTTTAAAAAAGCCCAAATCGGAGCGAAGCTCCTCTGGCTTTAGCCGATTTGTGAATTTAGGTCTTCATAACCTGAAAAAGGGTTCAAATTCATGAATTTATGTCGTTTTTAAAAATGTCATTTTTTGAAAAAATGGTACTTTTTGAATGGACTAAATTCATGAATTTAGGTCTTAAAAACCTGAAAAAGGGTTCAAATTCATGAATTTATGTCGTTTTTAAAGATACCAATTTTTTTGATTTTATGGTGTCCTGGAACGGTCTTTTGCCCATTACTCTTGTAACCGCTCTAACTTGTGAACGGCTGGTCCGATTGACTCGCACCAAAAAATGTTGTCGAGCAGTTTTTTCTCCTCTTTCAAACGAGTAGCTGTAAGACAAAATCCGTCCACTAGAACCAAAGTTAGAAGATTGCTGTCGGGGGGGGGGGTCAGTGAAATTTGATGAAAAATGTTTTGGTGGCGGTCCCAGGTCGAAATTCCACACTTTGGAAAATTTTCAAAATTTTACCCATACAAAGCCACTCTGACACTTAGGATTTTTTCAGGTGAGCGAGCTCCGACCTAAAATCTTGTAACCGCTCTAACTTTTGAACGAAGACAGATAGGAACAAGCCGATTCTTTCACTGAATTTGTCTCACTCTTAGCTTTCAAACGAGCTATCGCACGACAAAATCCGTCCACTGGAAGCAAGCTGTCCAGGGGGGGGGGACGTCAGCCGAAAATTTTTTCTCTCCGCTTGACTTGAAACTCACCCTACCGATGTAGAATTTCACGCTGAATCCGAATCTGACCTCCGTTTTCTCATCCGATGCTTCGTTTGGACGCTACACACCAAAACGTCCCAAATTCTAACTCTGTTAGAATTTTGAAGAAAAATTTTTTCTCACCGATTGCCTTGAAACTCACCCTACCGATGCAGAATTTCACGCTGAATCCGAATCTGACCTCCGTTTTCTCATCCGACCACTCCTTCCACTCGAAACAACCCATTTTACAACCCAACATTCAGCAGATTGCACCAAAAACATCACACACTATAGCCTCAAGACTAATCCTGGCGGTCGCCCACGTCAACCAGGCGGTCGGATCAACTCACCCGAGTCTCACACTCTGTCGTTGCAGAGGGGGGGGGACTCAGACACGAAGCACCACGGCGGCCGACCACGACACTCTGCCGTGCCAGAGGGGGGGGACTCAGCGATGGCGGCCATCTTGCGCGGTCCAGAAGTGGAGTTTTGCTTACTACTAATAAGGGAGACTCTTTGTGCTACTGTGGATGCATTCTTAATTGACAATCCCAATTACAACATCGTAATTATGGGCGATCTTAATCGATTCAAGTGTGAAGATATATGTATGGATTTAGTGTTATGTGACATTGTAACACAGCCTACTCGAGGTGGAAATGTTTTAGATCATATCCTTGTATCTGAGCCTATTTTTGGAATTTACGAGAGAGATGTTACCTTTTATGCTCCATTTGGCAACTCTGACCATGTCACTATTACTGCTGGTCCCTTCGAATTGCACCCTGACAGTGATTTACAGTCTCGTAAAGTTACGATCTATGATTTTCGAAAATCAAATCTTCAGTTCTTCGGTTGAAATCCTTTGCTCGATTGATTGGTAAGCTTTCTTCAGCTCGATAGAAGATGTTGATACACAGTGTCTGGCCTTCAACAATTTAATGTTGACTATGATAAATGACTGCATTCCTAAACGCGAAGTTCAAATGTCAAACAAAGACAAGGAGTGGCTAACTCCTCTTACTAAGAGTCTCATCGATCAAAGGTGGGAAGCGTATCGTAATAGAGAATGGGACAAATATAACCAACTGAAAGTGAAAGTTAAATCAGAAAGACAAAAGTCTAAGCAACTATTTATTGGAAAAATTAAGAATGGCAAACAACGCGTGTGGGAAGTTCTAAAGCAAGTAACGGGTAAAAAAACAATGCATAAATGGCACAACGAAATTCAAACATTCGGCAAAGCAGGAGCTTTAGCTAATATATTCTGTGATAAACTGGCAAGTGTATATCGTACTAACGCTGAATCATCAATATCTGCTTTCTATTCAGAGACTCCGAATTTGCTGGCTTTTGACTGGGATATTGCTATTTCTGAGGATCTTGTCATTAAGCTTCTCAAACGGTTGTCTCCGAGGAAGTCTTCTGGTTCTGATGTGATACCAACTAAAATTTACATTGAGTTAGCCGACGTTTTAGTGACCCCTCTGAAGATCATGTTCACAAACTCAATCACTCAAAAGAAATTTCCTTCTTTATGGAAGCATGCAATTATATCGCCTATCCCAAAATCCACTCCTCCAAACATCAAACAGTTTCGTCCTATATCTGTTCTACCAACCCAAGCTAAGCTATTTGAGCGGATAATCGTGGGATCTATGCGTGAAGCATTCGAATGTCGTTACGGATCTGCGCAACACGGGTTCCGAAGTAATCATTCTACTTCCACTCCTTTTATTGAAATGCATGAAAAAACGACCGAACTTTTCGATGATCACAGTTCTGTTGGAGTAGCCATTATGTCTTTTGATATGTCAGCTGCATTCGATTCAATCGATCACCAACATATTTTGCAGAAATTTACCAGACTTGGCTTCCCTCCTTCCTTTATTTTGTGGTTGAGCAGCTACTTACATGAGCGTACATGTGTTGTGAAGATTGATGGGCAATGTTCACGCACAATAACTATTAAACGAGGAGTGCCCCAAGGATCAGTTTTAGGGCCTCTCATTTTCAATGTTTTTGTGCATGACATCAGTAAAAGTTTGTCAAATATGCAAATTCAGTATGCAGATGATACACATGTTGTAATACCACTTTTGAAGAGATCGACTGAAATGGAAGTGCAGCATGAAATAAATAACGAGATCAAATGCATGGTGAACTGGTGCAGAAATAACGACTTGGAATTAAACAAGAAGAAGTCGAGTATAATGGTGTGTCTTAAAGGGAATGAAACACTGCGAAATCTTACGTTTGATATTCCCAAAACAGATAAGATGAATATTCTTGGTGTAACATTCAACAATCAGCTGACATGGACAGATCACGTTGATAATATCGTGAAAACATGCAACCGACGTTTATACATCTTACGAAAGTCGAAGAAGCTGGTTTCAAATCGTGAACTCCAACAAATGTATAATGCAGTAATTTTGTCTCGGATTGAATACGCGTGCCCATTATTTGTTGGACTACCTAGGACCTTGTCAGTAAAGCTTGAGCGAATACAGAAACGCGCATTTAAGATAATGAACAATAATTTGACCTATCATATTCCTTCGATAGAAAGCAGAAGGGTAGATATAAGTAAAAAACTGTTCAAGAAGATTTTGATAAACAAGGCCCAACTTCTAAACAAATACTTACCAAAACGTATGTAGTATTCGGGACATTTTCTTACTACCCTATATCGTTTCCAGAAGAGAAGATACTCCTTCTTTCCGCATGTTGCGAGATTGCTGAACAGTGATTTTTCCAAAAAGCTACCTTGACTTGTGACTTCAAATGATAATGACTGTTCTATTTCTATGTGTACATTATGATTTTCATTTACTTCAATATACACTATTATTATTATTATTATTTATAACTTCTGGCTAACATAAATTTCAAGTCATCAGTATAAAGGTGGGCTGAAGTCAATCCAACTAGGCAGTCAAACACGTCATTGACATAAAGAAGGAACAATTCAGGTCCAAGAACAGAACCTTGGGGCACGCCACTTGTAACAGCTACTTCGTCCGATGTAATGCTGTTGATTATGACTCTCTGAGTTCGATTACATAGATAATTATTAATCCATTGGAGCAATTAACCATTGAAACCATAGCTTGAGAGTTTATACTATGACTTATACTCAACTTTTGTGACCTCTTCATGTAGCATGACTATCATTGGAATTGCATTCTTGTCTTCAAGTTGAATAACGCAGAAATTAAAAAAGTCACGGAGAATCTTTATAACTCCATTGTAGCTATGAGTACATAAATTTGTTAATAATAACATTAGTGCCTGTTTGACACTTAATATACACACTACACAGCATTAGTATTAATGAGCGTAACCCGGTGACAAAAAATCAAAAAACTGAGACGGTTTTGGGGTATTATATCCAAAGTTATTTTGTTCAAGTTTCCTACACACTTTTTTTGATATTATTGATTTGAGTCAAAGTCAGGCCTACCGAGGTTTAGCTCACCACACAGAATAAATAGCTTATAATAAGTAAAATGTACATGATGTGAGTTATTACAGGTATATGCACGCATTAACATTATGGAGATGATGTGATACTAATTTTTGAGCACTTTACAAAAAATAGGCCTTTACTTAAGCAAGCGTTTTGCTTATATTGAAATTTCTCTCTTACATGTATATTTAAATAGAAAGTCAGATTCCAAAAAAGTCATAGATTTCAATTTCTATTTGAGTTGCATCATTGGCAAAAAAGCCGAAACCAAAATCGAACCCGAAACCGATTGACTTCAAAAATTTGAAAACCGCCGTGCACTTACTGCACTTTTGATGGATTTTTGGTGTTTCACAGGTGTCCCACAGAAATGCCACATATCGGAATTCCCATTGGATAAAAATTCACTCCCACTCTCACGCTGTACCATCCTACAAGAAATCATTGAATGTTGCATTCATATGAACATTCTTCGACATTTTGCAGGTCTTCCAAAAGTGTGTGAACTGTCGAAAAGTATATCGTTTATGGCCCCATATAACATTGAAAAATTGATACACAATGATGATTTGCGTACAGTTATCATGATGTACTGAAGCAATCATTGATGCGATCATTGTCCTCTATAGAGGACAATTGCTGTTAATAGCTGAAAGATTACGTATAATACATGTTTGAACCAAACTCTGGTCAGATTAAGTTTATGAGGTCTTCTGATCTTCAATCGATGCTATCATTGTTTAAATTGTATTGAAATTTTCACACGAAAGATAAAATGAATGGATTATTGCAATTTGTACAGCAATGATCTTTTAACTCTTTTCTCAATGGCTTATTCAACAGTAATATGCATATATATTGGTGGTTCAAAACTGCAAAAATATTGCATGTAAAACACACACCACAAACTGCAAATAATAGTGGTTCAATCCTATCCACGATTGATGAGGCCCAGTAGGCCGAAACATGTCTCGTGGTGGTTACATCTGTTGAGATTTGATAAGTACATCAATTGCTTACATTCACTTGTCTTAATATATATATATATATATATATACTGATACATGTATGCGCAGATACATCCGCTAAAAATGGTTGGCGGTAACTACATTGATAAATAAGGATTGCATCTAAAATTCTAAATGTACAGGAGCATATGAATTAGGATTTCACGCCTATTGTGCTAGTCACGTAGTAGACCAGACACTGGGATAATTTACATTTGTCACTGCGCTGATATTGCTATACCATCGCCCTCGGAAGGGGCAGGAGGCCAAGGGCCCGTCACGGTTTACTTTTAGCAATAAACTTAATCACTTCGAGACCGAAATTTTCCTTCTCCCAGGAGTTCAGACAAAATGAACTATCTCAATGGAAAATATTGTGCCAGTCTCCAGATAATTGTTAGTTGTTGTTTAATTGCAACTGAATTTCATAAGCTGTTTGTTAATGGCAACTCAGTCAGACATCGATCTGGGCAAAGGTTGCTAGACGTTAAAGGTTTGTGTACTCCGGTCAATTTTTTAAGTTGATCCGTATCGATGCTAGAGCATCAGATAAGTTGATTTAGCACCGTCGATTGGCAGCTCGAGCCGCTGTTCTCTCGCTACGCGTCCAACAATTCTCGGTGATGACGTCAGCTGTGATAAGGTGATGACAATAGTGGAAGGCAGGCATACACAGCGCCGCTGGCTGTGGCATTGATGTCTCAGTCTTCTCAGTAAAGTCGCGTTTGCTCAGAACATTTTTCCGATAGCGATAAGACATTAACCAGGAAGTACGGTTTGTTCAAAAGGATTATGTAAAGCAAAGCAACCACAGTATTTTTTTAAAGGTGATGCTTTTCCGTTGTTGAACCAGGAACGAAAAGGGCTGGCTGTAAAGCTTCCACTGAAAAATCAGTACATTGGCAAAGTTGCATGCCATGAATAATAGAACATGTACGTTTTTTGTGCAAGTAATCGTAGGTATTAGCATGATAGTTGAGTTCCGTCATTTGTCAAAAATAATTGCGTTTCGAACAGCCTTAAATACGTCAAAGAATGTGGTTCTAGCGAAACCAATGCGGAAGTTTCTATTAATACTCTGCAAAAAAGACGGTGCGATAATGGCTTTAAATACAGTGATCGTGAAAATATTTCCCCTAACGGCTCTAACAACTTTGCTCGCAATGATAATTACTAGGGCTGCGCGCGTTGCGCGTTCTTCTGTTTGCACTGTTCTCGAACGAGTGCAACGATGTGTGCGAATTTCGGTCAAATTGATATTTTGCTGCAGTTTCAGTTTCAGTTACACTATAATTTAGTGTCAGATGTCTACTAACCGCACTTTCTATTTACGTTTTCATGAGTATCGTCACAGCATTATTCACTCGGGTAATAAGAGGGCAATTTCTGAAAACATCATCAATTATCACCCTGATTCCCTTTTATCTACTGATGATTTTAGTACTGATTTCCTTGACTGTCAGACTGACCCTGCTCGTACTCGGATTTCTGAAGCTAATTAATGAATTTAAGTTTTAATTTTAATTAATGAATTTAATAATTTAATGAAATTATGAGCATAAACTGTACATGTTTTGCTGTATTTTCACTGTCGTTACTATTTAAGTACATACGCATACAATGATCCTGAACAGAGACAATGAATAAAGAATGATTTATCAAAGCTGTATCCCAGCTTGACTAGCATGAGTAGCCTACTTAGTAATGCTCCAATCAGTTAGTTGATTGCCTTTTATTTGGCTCAGAGAATGGGTGGGGAGAACCGAACATTGAGCCAATGAGATGCATGTAAAGCAAGAGTAATTCGTGTATACCGTATGTATTATCTTAAAAAGGAGAGCAATGTTAAAATGAACATTCGATTCCATTATGTAACCTACATGTTTTGATGGAATCACAGAGAATCGAACGAATTCTGAAATTACGTCCGGATAATCGGTATCCGGATAATCGAAGATGCACTGTAATACCAGAGTACACTAACTTTATTTCCTTCTGAAGTTTCACTTGATAAGAGTCTGGTGAAGGCCATTATATAATGACAAATCAGTTAATTTGTGTAAAATTCATCATAAAATAATTTTATCAATACATCGTCGTGGAAATTTCCGCCATTGAAAAATATAAATACGCATGCAGTAGAGAGGGATCATTCATCATCAAAGCTAATGCATGATAAAGCTCATTCTCATCTGTCAATTATGTCAATGAGTATAGTACATCGAGTTTGTAATTCAGTACATTTTTCAATGCATTTAAGGCACCGACTGACGAACTATGTCAAAGCTTTTTTGCATATTATTTTCATTTACATGCAGCAGTTGTTCCGAACTGAGTGATTGTTTCAAGTCAAACCGTTTTGCTTCAAAATTGTAGTTTTAAGGGAAAGTGTGAAGCAATATTGCAAATTTTTTGTAAATTTTATAAGGCCTACTGTATGTACACCTCAAAGTCCTTGATGCAAAGATAGGATTATTAACTTTTCTTAAAATGACCGCAATCATGTGTGTCATTTGTATTCTTATTATTTAGAAAATTGTCTGGTTGCACGTACATCCGGGAATTCCGCTTATGAGGGATTTCGAAGATGATGAGCAACAATATTGCTATGCCTATATGAGATTCTCATAAAAAATTTCGAAGTTCTGATAATTTGGAACAATTTTCATTGATTCTCGAGATTTGTTTAGTATAATGCAATAGATCGGAAGCATCATCAAGAAACCCGATCATGCGCATCATATTTTTTGGTCAAATGCGGTAATGGAGAGGTCTACATTAAAAAAGGTTGTTTTCTCTTATGGGAAATTTCCACACAAAGGCTGATTTGTGGAGTCCATTAACTTTATGCATTAGACTTTGATCTGATTATTTCTTGTACTTAGAAATAGAATTGTTCTTGCCTCTATTTTTCTTTGACTGAAATGCGCTGTTTTCCAAAACAAGTTGTTTTAATCAACAGAGCATCACAAAGCATTTTGTAAGTCAGATTTGCAATTGTTTTTCATTCTTTTTTAAGGGCAAGTTATCCCGTTCTATACCACTTACTATGCGCATGAGTTGGATTAAAAATATTGGTTTTACTTACGTCGAAAAGCAGATGACAATTGTGTACATGTACGAAAATGAATAAGTTGAATATGTCGACCGAAAGTAGAATATAGATATCGGTGCCCTAAAGTCTTAACATTAATTTTATAACTTGTAGCTCTAACCCTTTATCTCCTTATTCCTTTAACTTGTAAGAGACATGGAGACGTTATAAGAAATAAAACAGGAAAATGCGAAATTTCCAGCGTTCGGTTCCAAAGCGTTTCTGCTGAGGGTTGATGCAGTCATCACCCCATTGATGTTGTGTGATCATTTGCAACAGAGGGACTTTGTTAAAATGATTATTTTAAATGAAGAATTGGACATACGCTTGCTTTTCCATTCAGTCGTTGTTCTTTTCATCCAGTTTTTTGACTTTCGAGTTCTTCTGGTTTGAATGAACATTATACTATCATCCTCAATTGCAATGATTGCTATGTTGAATGTAATAACAGAGATGTACATTGGCTTCAAAATGAGACACTATTTGTTAATTTCTGTTAAACAATTAGAAGATTATGCCACTAAAGTTTAGTCACGTTTTTATTCCGCACCCTGTAGATATACAACAGGGTAGTCTCAATTTACAAAAAATAATTCACCTCGATTTGGATCGGGGATCAGGTGCCATGTTTGTCATACAAGCTACCTACCATTACTTAACACGTCTAGCATGGTCTTTTACTTTCCTAGCGGGCCATCAAAGCTAAACTAACGCTAAAAATACTAAGGGTGGTTAAAACGGTCGAACCTGTGATTTTGTGGCTGCCAAAGCTCGACCAGGCTAGCAAAACGCTTGACTTTGATAGTTGGTGTATCAACTCGATTGAATTTCAATTTGAATTTATCGGACGACAATGGCGACTACAGCATTACTGTCCGCTGATTGATGCAGAAATCGCCTCGAATTTTTCTTCAATGAGTTAGAATGCAACATTTCCTTACTCCTGCATTATTCACAATTAACCAATACATTTTTCAATCACGCTCAATGCTCACGAAAAATGCAATCATGCTCAGCACTCATGGTGAGATTCCTGGAAACAGATCTTTCAAATGGCTTCGTAAAAGCATTGGAAAATAACGAGAAAATTCTTTCTGTACACTTAAGTTTGTGTTGAAACATATATATCTGCGGGATCATAGATTAAGTATGTAGTAGGTAGAGTCGACTGAAAAACTGTCAGCATAGAAGAAAGATGTTTGCATCAAAAGACTCAGTTTTTCCCGTGGATTGCGCTCATGCGATCCAAAGAATTATTTGATCAATTTTTAAAAAGCCAAATTTTTGAAAATTATTCCTGTGCTGATATATTATGAATTTAGTACCCCTATGTAAGTATTATGAGAATTATTGGTTTCAAAAGGAATGAAAATGTACTAGCGGATGTATTAATTAAACGGAACTTAAGCTGACGATCATGGAAACTTTGAATGGCATTACAATGCAAGTTTCCATGGAAAAGTTGAGATCTTGTTGTACTTCTTGGATGGAATTTTAAGTTATTAATTCAATTTTCATCGACATGACTTTATGATTCACTACATTTATGTTTCATTTCTTGGATCTGTTTAGTAATGTGAACCCATTTAGTGCAGTAATAGTCACCCATCGAATTGCTAATTTAGCAAACATTGTCTCTCCACGGTTGTCATGACACAGAGGATTTGTAAAATGGCATCATTCCTTCTATTGCGCTATTATGATCAGTCAATTCCGTGATATTTTCTTCAAGGGTGTAGAAATTTTCTTATCTCACATTTGGTGCTGGGTCTCAACTCAAATTCATTCAATAAAATCGAAACTGCATACAAATTGGGGATTTAATTAATACCGATGAGTTGCTGCTCTACCTAATCTATTTACTCTATGAGTGGCATGTCGGGATTAACCGAGATACCTCTGCCTATGCTGGGAAACCAAACTGAAGGCTTCCTAAAATTTCATCCAGCGAATAAGGACAATGTCCTCTACTTAAAGTCTTCCTCAAAGTCTGAAAACTCGCAGGTTTTAAAACTTTTTGATTGAGGTATCATCATTTATTGCATTACAAACAGTAGAAATCTGACTCTCAAATAATGTGACATATGGCTCATCACAACATGACCGGAAAGAGTTGGACTTTTGATGGGATACTCGAAACACATAGAAAATTACATGGGAGTAACCTCAGAACGAGGGTTGATATATGATCGTAATAGACATGGAGGGCTATTCAGAGACCCTCTAAGTCTATCCTGACGGTTGATATCAGTAAATGAGTTGACCATATTGTTCATCTCGCTGAAGGATACACTCTTTTGTGGCCGGAATGTGGGGTTGGATGTGGAAAGTTGAAAATTGACTGATTCATGACTCTCACATTTCGAATGTGGATGATCAGTGGATTCAACAGTGTCATTCGCGTCAAATTGAACCGAAGCCTCTGTTAAAATTGATGTCTCTGGAAAACAAAAAATCATATTTTGAATGAAGTAAATGGAAAAATAGGGGTTATTTCCTCAGCGACATTGAAATTGTTGCAACGCGAACTTTATTTTAGCTTAAAGCAAATTTTTATTGCTGCTGTCTTCATACTGAATCTGAATGAATCAGTCAATGAAATTGAATCATTTTGAATCACTTGCACTCATCAATTTTTTGATATAGATTACTATGTAGAGTCGGCCCTTTCCTTACCAAAGGTGGCGATTAGGACCCTTGTCGCTTTGTTGCTGCGGTTATCGCAAAGCAAGGCCGCTCAATCATTACAGTAACAATTACTGTAATGATAATCATTACTAGCTTACAATTACAGTAATTGTAATTAATTTCATCTTCTAATGAATAAATTGTAATTAAAACCAATTAAAGTTTTAGCCTAGTATTCAGAAGTTATTGCAATTACTTTGCAGTCAGCTCTGTTAAATATTCATTTAGCGCACAGTTTAAATTAAATTACTTTATTCTCCTTGTCTATCCTGCGTTGTCATACTTAGATGTGTACTGCGTGTACAACCAACGGTAATTCAAAGAAACTTGTGACGAAACTTAACTCAAAAATCCAGATTAGGTGCCGGTGTTATGATGCTATTTCCCCATAATCTTGATTGCTGCAGGGAAAAAGTAAATCAGAAAAAATACTATTACTTAATTTTCCCCTTGGAAAAAGAGAGGCTGATAAGTTCTTCAAGAAGCCACAGTTGAAATCTTCAAATCAATTTAAAGCTTAGCAGAGAAAAAAATTACAACCATGGTTAAGTCTCCTAGAAGCCACATGTCTCGATATCCCAATCCCTGTGTCTTCAGTTTGAATCGCAGCAGAGATGTAAGGCGGTAACACTTGGGGGGGGGTGGAAATGAAAAAGTGGTAATTCAATATCAATGTTACAATCTTCGTCTGCTTTTCTGGGGCGTTATTGTAATTACCCTAAGAACATCCGCCCGGAAGTGGTGAGGATATTTGTTGTGTAATGCCAACAAGTATCTCAGTAATTCCAAAGTAATTGAAAAGTAATTGAAGAAAAGCGGAAAGATTTGTAATTTTAATCAACTACAGTTCGTAGTAGACTAATTGGCACAGGTCTGAGCCTATAGGCCTAGCACCAATATCGCATAGAGATAGTTTTGAAAATGTTGTGCAAATGCTGCCTATCAAAATTGTCAGTAACGGCACATTTTCATTGTCATTTATTGCATCTTTGCCGAACCACTTGAATTCTTTAGGCATCTGAAAGTCGTTTTTCTTCTTCATATTCGCATTCGAAGCTTAGAACTGTTGAATACTATGTCATAGACACATTGAAATTGTCATCTTTGTAGATAAATCCTCCACTTTTCATAAAGGATGCATGCTTGAGTTGTATTTTTCAGTTGCACGTGTGTATGTACCAGGGATGCGGAGTTGGAGTCCCGGGGTCCTATCATTTTTGCTGCAGTCGGAGTCCTATCAAAGGATAGGACCATGCTGCCATGCTGCGGAGCAGCACTTTAAAAGTTGGCTTCTCCTCGGTATATCGACGCGCTTCAGGGCAGGGTATTACAGATGCAGTTGAGTAAGTGCGACTGCGTAAGCAGCTTTTCACCAGCCCGTGAAAATGTGCCTAAGGCAAACGGAAAAGTCATGTTAAATCGAAAAGGTCTTGAAAGTGTCTATACCATGGCCTTCATTAATTCTCGCCTAATGTGCTTTCGAGAATAGACAAAGATTATTCAATTTCTAATGTCAATATTTTAAATTCTAGCAACTGTAATTATATTTTTATAATGTAACTTATAATTTTATTAGGACTGTCCTACATGTGAAACGCTTTATCGATATTGTTGTACTGGATAATCTTAATCTGTAAATGCTAAATGTTCAGGCTGCTTGCAAGTTTCATGAGAACTTACACATGCTTGAAATACTGGCAACAAAGGTCCGTCGTAGCTTGTTGAATATCTAAAGAGAATGACAACGATTAAGTCAATAAAGGACACCAGCATTCTTGATTCCCCGACCGCACTCACCTGACCCAGGAATCGAACCGAAGTCCGCTGTGGAGACGAGCTTAATTACACTCTTCACTACGCCATCCTAGAGGTACAAAAAGGAATGTGAGTGAATGCATGTTTTACTGTTAGCGTGGCCTAGTGAAGAAGGTGGAGGCTCGTCTCCACCGCGGACTTCACTTCGATTCCTGGGACGGGCGAGTGAGATCGGGGAATCAAGGATGTTGGTGTCACTCTCTTTAGATATTCAGATTGAAATATTATTTGTAATGATCGGATAAAATAGAATATTGATGACGATTTGCTACATGCATGAGGTAAAGTAAAAAACCAACTAGCACAAAATGTATAATAACGTGATCACTCATGAAGTGATTTCTGTATACAACTTGAAGATATCTGGATAAAGCAATAGCATATGAATTCCCTTTTTCATTTGTCTCCGCTAAATTAAATGATCGAAATGGAGGTTTATTCAAAAAGGCTTTGACTTATCAAGTAAATCAAGTGCTTTGTCAAAGCAACAAGAAGCCGCTTTCAAGAGCGCGCATTCGACTATTCAACTCAAATAGATAATGTACACAGCGAAATGCACGAGACTAGGAAATAGAGGTTTCATAGGCCTTCAAAGTAATTGCAAGCAGTGGCGTCGCGTGCTCCCTGACCATAGGCCTTCACTCGGCATTGGGATACTATTTCTATACAAAGCACTTTTATGTCACAACATTAATTTTCACAAAAGCTGAATTTTTGATAACAATTTTCCGAACATTTTTTAAGGTCAAGTGAAAGTGCACATGAGAAGTGATTGCTCATGTCGCTTAACCGCCTTACTCAAGGAGCTGAGATTACTATATCCCCTCTGTCCAGACCACATTTTCTCGAGAAAAAAGGAGGCAAGGCCAACAGTTTCTTGCGTTTCTCACGGCCGGTCAGCCACTTACATGTTTGAAATTTTGATGCATAAAATGTCTAGTGTATTTCTTATTTTTTTCTCTGTGAGTACTTTCAATTTTTATATCAGGTGTTGGCCTACCTTGCTTGACGACTGTCATCTTTTCAGTATATTCCCTTCGAACGAAAGGCGTGGCTATGATCTCATCTGCAGTACTAAACATAGCGTCACATCAATCACGTAAAAACAAATTATGGAATTCTGCCGAATCTGGGTGTTCGAGTCACATGCATTACTCTAAATTCATTGGAGAACGCTCATCATTTGATCGCAGTCTTGTCTGAACGTCATCCATCTGCCACTGTTGACGTATTGGCTTCTCTCACATTAAGCGAAGCTAGGAACAATGGGTTGCGCTTCCCTTACTAAATTTAGGCACCGCGCCTCGATCAAGAATTGAGTAGAATTTCATTGCAAAAATTGGAGAAGGCAAAGCATCATGTCTATCGGGAAAGCCACTATTGGCGCGGGCGCGTGCGCGTGCGCTTACTGCCTCACACGCACACAACTCTCTTTCGCTGTCTGAACATCAGTGCTCCGTCTGAACACACGACTAGCTTGTGTGTCTAATTGTTCGAAGAAAACAGCTGTGATTCAAGCACGTGCTGCAAAACTGTTTACTCTTGAGGTTGAGCGTCTGATTTTGAGACGGAAGCTATCACGAGAAGCTATCGAATTTAAATGAATGATGACACTTTTCATTTTTATAAATGTTGGTAAATAATTTTTGAGGATGCGCCGAAGGCCTCGCAGGTACGGAGAAGACGCCACTGATTGCAAGTGATATTTTCATATTTCTATTCATAAGACTATTAAAGTTTTATAAAGTCTTAAACTATTTAAGATTACTGCACCACTGACTCTCAGAGAAAGCTGTAGTAAGGTGCCGAATCTTTCAAGCTATTCATTTTTTCTAGTTCTTTCAAAAACAATCGAAATCGATGAAATCATATTATCCATGTCTTCTGCTGTCTAATGTCTTTAACTGTGACACATAGGAGAAATTACTAAATGTATGAGAAATGTCTTGTAGAAAAAGTGGCATCCAATCAAAATACATGTAAAGATTTGTTATATCTCTAAGTAAGAATTATGAACAATTTATTTCACGTTTTCATTTCACTAAGTAAGTGCAGCTCAACCTTCTCGTAGACCACAGACTCATCATAGCAGGGGGTTTTGATCAATCATTCTTATCCCTACGTTATATCGTGTTCGGTCCTACTCGTTTGAATGCATGTCTTGATGAAATTTATGTCGACAAGAGCATATCTAAGAAGTATGATGAGAATTCTGTAGCTATTGGTCCACCTGTAGGTTCATCTGGTCATAGTTTCGTGCTTGCTTCCTATGATGAAAGCTTACATCAACGGGAGAAAAGACAGCACACTCTTTATGATTTTAGAGAATCTAAAATTCATTCATTTGAGAACGAGTTCATTGTCAATGATCTTACATTATTATATTCACGTGATGACATTGATTCAAAAAGTGAACTCTCTCCTACTTGCATAAAGAATGCGATGGAGGCAATTCCTCGAAAAATTATTTTGCTCAATAATACTGACGCTCCATGGATGACAGCAATAAAGAATCTGTTTGATCGCCGCTGGGAAGCTTACCGATCCCGCCGATTGGATGTTTATAATTCACTGAAAGTCAAAGTCAGAAAGGAAATGTCCGGGCAAAAAAGCGACACTTCGATAGAAAATCTCCGACTGTGAAAGTTTTGTGGTTCTTTGTAAATATAGAGCGTCCAGCGACTTCTGGAGACCATTTTTCCATCGATTCAAGATTTAGACGAAGCCCTAACGGATCTCTCAACAGCCTTAATCAGAACTTCTGCGACGTCATGAGTCCCGCAAGTGTGATGCCTAATTTGAAATATATTTCAAATATATTTCAACATATTCAAATATATTTCTGACGACGGATGGCTTTCTCGAATAAACGTAGAAGATATTTGGCTAATGCTATCTAAGTTTCCCATAAAATCCACACGCAGTGATGGTATTCCTCTTTTAATTTATGTAAAATGCGCCATAATTCTTGCTGAACCGCTACACCAACTCCTAAGAGACTGCCTTCTTCAGAGAAAATACTCACTTCTTGGAAAATCGCAGATGTTATGGCAGTTCCAAGAAAGAGCTCTTCAGATTTGGACTTCCGATCAATTATTTTATTGTCGACCCCAACGAAGTTGTTAGAAAAAGTGATTCTATGTAATTTAAGATCTCGTCTTTCCGAGTGTCTTGATGTTCATCACTTTGGGATCAGAAAGCGATCATCTACCACTCACGCTATCATTGTGGCACATTACACCCTAACCAAACACGCTGATGATATTAAGATCGGATCAACCGTATTCGTGAGCTTGGACTACTCAAAAACTTTCGATAGAATTAGTCATATGGATCTAGTGAATAAGATGCAATTGAGAGCATTTTCTTCGCAACTATCTTAGTGAACGTCAACAAATGGTTTGAATGTGTGGCTATAAAAGCGGACTCAATCTCGTTACCAGTGGGGTGCCACAGGGCTCGTTGATTGGCCGTTATCTCGTTTATCCTTACTTGTCTTCTCTGAAACCGCTACGTGATTCAACGGTCATGATTAAGTATGTTGATGACATCTGTATAATCGTTGAGATTCGTCAAAACTTACGCTCTGCAAGACATGGAATAAATAAATTCTGAAATTATCATAACATTTCTAATTGGTCAGATAAAAACAGCCTGCAATTGAATGTCAGCAAGACAAGAGGGTTTATGTACTATCGCGGTACATGTCATAATCAAATGCATGTCGAATCGAAGGTTCCGTTGGTAATCTTTGAAAACAGTGTGCAGTTTTTAGGAGTTCTGATGGACAGTGATTTAAAAGTGGAAAAGTCATATCCAGCTGATAGAACGAAAATGTGCTCAGCTCATATCTGCGGTGAATCAAGTCTCTTACCAGCGACGAGGAATTTTTGATGATATTTAATGGAATTATAAGATCGATCATTGAGTGCGCCTGCCCTGCCTTCATCGGACTTTCTCAAGAGCAATTACACTCCTTAGAAAAAATTCAAAGACGATGCCTAAAATTCAAGGGCATCAATATGTCAGAAGATCTTTTCTCGAGAAGTTCTCACTTGTCGCTGAATATGCTGCGAATCATTTCTAATGCCAAACCTCTGCTGCATTTTCTTAATCCTGTGTTTCTACTAAGTGGTCGTATCTCAAAGCCTTTTTGCAGAACTTCCTTACTATTCTTTTTTGCCATTAGTGCGTATAATCGCGTCATCTGCACTTCGTGATGGCTTCACTTACTTTGTTTTATGGCTTTCAAATCGCAAGTTCTATCTTCACTTCGATTGCATTTTTTTATTACCATTTCATGAATCAATAAACGTATCTTTCGCTCTCTCTTACACAGAAGTTATGAAAACCGCTTGAAAATGTTTCAATATGCAAATTAATAACAAATTCCACAGCCCAATGTGTCCTGTACAGCACGATAATTCAACAGTAGAAGCCAACTGTCTAATAGAACAAGCATTACCCAAACAAACCGGATAAGGAGAATTGTACATCAAAATAAATGCTTATACCACGCTTACTATCATTTATCAATTATTAAAGCGGTTCCTTTAGTGCCTGTATACTTTCATGAATTGCATTTGGCCTTCAGAAATACCAAACAAATAACTCGCAAATTCATTAATTACTTAAAGGAGAGCGAGAGGTAAAATATTCAATCAATCCGTTCCAGTGACATAAGAATAAACACACGGAAACACATCTTAGCATTACTTACTATATAATTTCATGTATAGTATAAACGGAATATTTCAAGCTTGAATTTCTTCATATTTCTATCCTTCAATTATAATAGGTGAAGTTCAAATTGAAACAACTTTAATTCAAATGAAAAAAGTCTTTCTGCAAGTTAGACGTAATTCGTTTTAATTTGAAGTTGAAAAAGGTGGAGATCCATTATGGATAGTTACACTCATGCATGGTATTATACTGAGAAAATGATATGTGCAATTATAGTGTTATTCACTTGTTTATATGCTCTTACAACATAATTTCATTTGTAGAGCACATCATTGCGTGTCAGTTAACGTGAAAACGTGTGTAGAACATTGTGTTTGTAAAATGCCTAAATTAATAAAAATACTCCATGTATTACTTGCATTGAGTTTCTAAGCCATTATGTAAAAGAGCTAGCCATCGAGCGGAATATCCTTGGAAAGTCAATTTTATCGATAACAACTTCTAAGTTTCGCCTATAAAGATAAACAGAAGAACTCAAAATTTAGCATAAAAGCCTTATTACAAACCCGTCGAATTGTATATATTACGCACAGGCATTACAAGAACACACGTAGAAAATCTAGAAAATGTGTATAAATACAAAATGTACTCACTGAATTATTATAAATGGACACATTTTATTGAATAGGATGTGTCAATATCTACGGACAACGTGTGATCAGCGAGAAATCGTTAAGGCTGGATGAAATTATTGAATATTCGTTGTGATTAGTTGTAAAGCGTGTTTTAGTGTTACCAAAACACCACACTAAGTGTCTTGAGTGCGCTTCAGTTGTAGAGCGCGAGTTATCGTGTTAATTGACACAGAAAATTTTCTCTATGTAATACAATTTTGCAACTGTGTGAATGATCAAAGAATGCTCGAATTCATCAATTATTTCTGAAGTCTCAAAATTCTAAAAAAATGCTTCTAAATAAGAGGTTCCGGTTCAATAGCATGGCAGCAATAGTGAGATCAAAATGCTTTGATGTTTTTTATTGTTTTACTTCTGAATTTTTCGCCCAAAATGTAGGCGCAAAATCATAAAAAAGCAAGGCTTTTTGATCTCACTTCTCAATAAGGTTTACATACTGTACATGTGTTGAAGATGTTTCGTAAACTTAATGAGAATAACTTCGTGTGGTATTGTAGGAAGTAAAAGTCACAAAAATTCGCTTGGAGAGAATTAATATTTTAGGAATGAGATCAGAAATTGAGCTGAGTGCCCTGTCTTCCGACAGTACCCAAACAAAATTATTAATATAAAGATGTATGTCACTATCATTTGGCAGGCGCATGCATGATTATGATAAGACGCGTCTCAATTTTTTTTGAAAATCGGCACACTTTGAAACAAATTGTCAACGACTCATGCAGCATCAATAAGTCGCTGAAACTGAGTTCCATACAAAATTTAATAAGCGAATATATTGCAATTGCATGGGATACATTCAATAAAGTCATGACACAGACTGGCACACTTCGGCTGGCACTCCTAACTCGCAACCTTTTCTAACACACAGTCACGTGATCAAAATGATCGTGATAAATAATCTAATAAAATGCTTGTCTTTCTATTCTATTGTCTACCTTTCCTTCCGTGTGTAAATCACAGAGTCACATTTTATACAGGGTCACTAACCAAATGCACTGAATATTTCAAAAGGGCACTGTTGACGTTTTAAGCAAATTAATGAGGTACAGCTTTGATAAGCATCGTATGTGACAATATATTGCGGCGAATGTCAACTATCAACCTTTTCTGCACTGGATTCAAAGCCCATTGAAATGCGGGGGCCGAATGGCGAGCAGTTTAAGCTTCACGCTTTTTGGTCTTCAATTTCTCCATTTTTCTAGTTTCTGATTATAATTCCCCTTAATGGCTTGTAAACATGATACGAATGTGGTTGAATCTACCGATAAGACACTCTTGAGTACAAAAGCATATTGATGATCAGCTTGTGCACAAAATGTGACTCAAACATGTAGGTCAACATGAAACGCAATTGGTTTTCTTTCAGACGTGAGGAATTCCAACAAACCTGTGATATGATAATCATTGTGTCAATTAGAAAGGAGAATAAACAGCTAAAGATAACCAAAAGATTTATGTATTTAGGAAATGACTCAGCAACTGATTAACTGTGATATTACTGACTTTACTGCCAAGATCTCATGAAGTCCGTAAAGTCACGCAAGCAACTAAAATGCTAAGTCATTAATCTCACTTGTGTGACTTAGCGGACTCCCTGTATAAATAATATTTGTGGTGTCATGTAAGTGGTTCACTAAGAAACCCGTCTAATCCTTGTAATGGAGTTTCATTGGATAAATGACCTCTGTACATTAGATTTATTCTTCACTCGTCTCAGCCGGTTTCGAGAGGTCGGACTGTATAACTATGCAGGGCTCCACATTCCGCACAAGGTCCGAGAGAGTGTGCCCGGGCCCGCAACTGACCTAGAATAGCATCACCCTTGCTTTGATGTATGTGTGATTGAGACCAGTAGATTTAAGTTAGAGACGAGTAAATAAAGGCATGTTGCTTAATTGAGTCGGCTAACCGGCTTATCAGATCGGCTTTGGCTTGGCTCGCCCAATTTTTAATTGAATGGACACAAAAACCACTTCATTGGACACGTGCTAGAATTTGGAGCCAATACATGTAGATAAGCAGTATAATTTTGCCCCTTCTACATAAAACTTAGGATAGCTATTAATTCCATTTTCAGCTAAAATCCTTTAGAAAGTATTTTTGGGATTTAGATACTGTCTTGATATAGTCAGTCTGCTGCCAGCCACCTTAATTCATGATTTTCCGCAGTCTCACATTCATAAAAAAATTCCCTTGATGGAGCTCACACAGTCCTGAAATGAATGATGAGCCCTAGGAGTATTTTCATTGTACCGTAGCTAAAATGCGGCATTTGACTTAAAGACACATTAGTACCAAATTTTCGTTTTAGGCTTTGTCCAGGCAAATCATCTAGTAGACAAAATGAGTGAACGTAGAGTCTAGAACGGAAAGTTGGTGATATTAAGAACATCTTTCTTTTGATTTCAATTGCAGAGGAGGAATGACTACTATGACTAAATCATTCACTTTCACATTAATTGGCTCTTTAATTATCACTGAAAAAACAAATTGTGCTAATTCTTAGTTCAACATAAAGACGCGGAAGTGCAATTGTGGCACGTAATCAGCAACGATGGCAATTTCCTTTTTTTAATAACAAAGCAATAATTAAGAGCAGTTCCATCATAATTGTCACACAAAATTCCACATGCAGGTCTGCTCACTTTTTGCCGCACCAAACAGCAAGTGTACTGTTGCAGCGTTTTATTCAAGTGTAAAAAGTTGCTACTCACAAAATTTGTCATTCAATTGCATTAATTTGCGAGGTTAGAATTGACTATGAATTGGCATACGCATGCCATTTCATGACCATGAGTATGAGTCACATGACCATTAAGGAGGGTATTTTAGAGTAAATCAGAATTCATTGAAATTTGCATTTTTCAGCTATGAAACCATTGAATTCGAAAATTAAAAGGAATCAGAAAGTAATTAGATATAACTGGAGCACAATTACATTAATGTATGAATAGTTGCTGACTGGATTTGCAACCTCAAATATGAAGGGGGACGGGAAGCGTTAAAAATTGAGTAAAAATTTCAAATGAAGTGATGACGCAGTTATCTAGCAAAATAATAATGCCTGACATTGTTCTTAAAATATATATGATCATGATAATTTAAACGAGGTAATACTCACGCCGTTTACGGGATTTCTCTATTGATTCTGAAACTAAAAATTCGCTTTATTCAAGTTTTCTCACATGGTGCACATGCAGAGATTTATGTAGATCTTCCTGGGCTTAATGTTCTTTCCTTTTTAGAAACTGAGAGTATCTCTACTTTCTATCATTCAAAAAATGTAACCAAAATCTAGTTTATATTATATGTAAGTCTTTCCCATATAGAGGTGATAATAATTCAAGTTTTGCTGCTTGTACCTAATCTCAAAGTGAACAGGCAAATTGCTAAAGCTTCATTTCATCTAGAGCTCTTTATATGTCAAGTTTCCACAAGACGATACGAAAAGTCCGTAAATTGGTATTTCAGCATTTGTTCCATCTTTTTGGGACTTTTTGTCACATGCAAACGCTCGGACAAAAGTTTCAGAGGTCAAAAAAATGTGGTATCTCAGAATTTTCAGCAGCCACCATAAACATTTCAACTCCATTGCTTATTGAAAAAGTCAATATCACGCAATGAGAGCCCTTAAAACGTTTAGTTTAGATAATCTATCGAAGACCAGCAATTAAAAGCTGATGTTTGTCGCATTAGGACATAGTTTTTAAATAAAATTGTTGGATCGAATACTTTGAATCGTAAATTGCCTAAAACTTTGGATTGTTGAACTTTTTTGAGTTTTCATTTACCATGTATCAACTTTTAGAATCACTGATATCAGGTACAGCGAATATGTGATGCATTTCCCTGGCTCCCTCCGCGGAACGACACTTTTGTCTATGTAGATGAGCAAGATCCAAGATATGTGATGTTATAAAATCTTTTGTTATCCCAGTGTTGAGTATAGAAAATGCTTGCATTACGTATGTTGGTGACTGTGATAATATTTAAGGTCGTACGCTCATCAAAAATGCTGATATTGTGTTTTTTATACGTTGATATGTACAACCTTGCAACGGTTAGGTAATCATACTTTTCGAGTGACTTCTCCATTGTATCTACATGTGCATGAATAATCAACTAAACGTTTGATCAAACGCTCTGCTATTGACAAAGGGTATAAGACTGAAACGTCTTGCGAAAATTTCATATTCTACTTTTCTTGGCATTACAGCGCTCGGGATATAGCTGGGGATTTGCCTTCTTCACTGAATTATGATGCTATTGCCCTCTGCCATGTAAAATACCAGAGAAGAATGGCACTGCACAATTGCACATCGCTTTCGAAGCAAATATTCAAAGTTGACATAGATCCATTTTTACACTCAAATTTGAGGTTAAATATACATGTACGTGTATTTTTGATCAATGGGGTCAAAGCATCAATTTGACAAGTTATTCAATTTTTTCATTTCATTAGCTGTAAACACCATAATTGCACTCCTGCCAAACCTTGACAATGCAAGCCGCCTCGCGAAAGCTCGGAATTGTAAATATCTTTCAGCAAATAGACTGTAGATATTTTTAGCAACTAATCTTTTCTTGGGGAGACGGCACAAACGGAAGTGAGATTCACTATGAAATCAGAAATAGCTATTTAGTAAAGATCTCGTGTGTCTAATCTATTGGGAACCTTCGATTTTCTGGAGAAAAAAGTATCGATTTGTCTGACAAGAAACGTGGTGAGCGAGAGGTGTGTGAAGTTTGCGGAACCACCAATTGGAACCGTTATTTATTGCAGCGAGATTCTATTCGAAACAGCTTCTACTTTATCAATTTCAACCTCCAGATCACGAATCTTGGCTCAGATTCAACAAAGTTGCAGTCTCTGTTTGGGAAATTCAAGTTTATAGATAAAAGTGGTTCTGTTGTGAAGTTAGCGGAAACAACTTGGTCTCACTGATAGGCGCAGTAAATCAGCTCTGTTTTCAATTTGTGGAGTTGATCACAAATATATGCTTCATTTTTCACAACAATGCAGTTGAAACGGTATTATCGCAACATGTGTATGTATGTGTGTGAAGTTAGCGGAACTACACAACGGAACCATTTCTTATTACGGCGTGATTCTTTTCGAAACCACCTTTCCTTTATCAATTTCAGTCTCCTGATCATGAATTCCATAAATTAGTAGTCGTTACTAAGTTAAAAGATCAAAGTGGTTCCGCTGGGTCGTTCCGTTAACTTCACACACGTGTGCGAGGTAGTTTTGCGACAAAACACACATGCTCATTTTATCTCGTTCGAAATAACATGTAAGAAAATATTCTAAAATAAGTCCTTTGTTTTCTATGAATCTTCACAAGCATTTTACAAATGGACCAACGTTGAGATAATATACGTGAAAGGCAGTTGGTGAGTCGTGATTTATGGAATATGATTACAATATCTGGGCAATATACAGTAGCTGAAATGAGCTTTTACGGAATTACAACCGACGTGTCTAAGACTTGTAGTGAGTTTCTGCAAATTTAGTCCTATAATTCCTGAACAAATGCCTTTTTGCCCACTTACTCAGTTTGTTCGTGTGCCATCGTTTTGAATTAGTCTGCAGTTCTAGTAAGCTGAAGCACTTGAGTAATCTAATTCTGTGAGCATAAGGGAACAAATTATAGGATGAGGTTGGATAGGCCTATCCGTCATCCTTTTGAGACATTTAAAGTTCTGCTAACACTAATATAAGAAAAAAAATCAAAAAGAGCATTCACATCAGATGCCGGTTATGAAAACACTGACAGTTCGTGTCTCTGCCTATCGCCGATACTTTTGTTCCTGGCAGAATCTTCTACGTACATTCAAGTTCGCTTACATAGGCTACATGCACACCAACAAATCCCCTATCGTCCTATGGACGAAAGTTTTCGGTCCTCGCGGATGCCCTAAGCGAATTCTGCTGCAAAAATACTCGAAATTGAGCCTTCTATTTTCTATTGAGCAGCACACACACCCTTCATAAATGAGCCAATACTGTGATATAAAAAACACCACCAGTAGACGAAAATTTCATACTGTAAACTGCACACATCCAAATGACAGTCGAAATAACAGCCGTCATATTGAACAGATAATTGCCACGGACAACATCAGACAATACACAGCCAAAAGTGGTTGTTGAGGTTGTGGTTGCCACGTCATTAGTAGTGAATAAACAACTTCAACACCAGCATAGACACCCCAGCCACATCCATTACTTCACTCATTCCCTCGTTCTCTCTCTCTCTCTCACTCTTGAATATTCCATTTAATAACGGCTCTGTTAATATGAAAGTGCCCCATCACTTAGATAATTATGACTTTAAAGAACTAGATTCGTGTACATGTATACCTAAAAACTATAAAGAATATTTTGAAATTTAAATTATCATATCATATTAAGATGTTAAGTATCCAGAACTGTCATCCACGTCTGCAAACAGAATTCTATTTGTCCCATGTGTTGCATTTACACATGATTGAAAATGATCAAGAATGCTATCCAATTTTCATCAAAGTTTATATGGCAATTATAAGTAGTATGATGTGCAGTAAACGTAATAATGCAAATTAGATGCCTCGATCTAACAATTGTCTGATAAGCAGGTAGTTTGTCTTTTGATATGCAGCATCAATCAATATTAAATTATCTGCTAAATTATCTGTCAATTGGATGTGTAGTTTACACTGCACTGCATATAGCCTTTGTCACTATTTCAGCTATAAAATAGCTCATGAATGAAAAGAGTCGACGTACAGCGGTTCATCGGTTAAGTCGCTAACTGCTGCGAATTCGAAACGAGGGAGGAGTGCTAACCGAATGCCCCTGCTTTTGAATTAATGAAAATCATGATCGATCATAATTCGCATAAGATTATTCGGAGACATTTCATAGATTTACCCACATCGTCGAAGGCTGTATTGAAATGTGTTTCATAAGTCTGCAATTGCAATTCATCGTGATCTGCGAAAAAAGTGCATTGTTGAGGCAATATATTGTGTATAAGAAAAATGATCATGATATTTTTAGCTTGATCAACAAGGATCTGAAGCGATGGATTTTCATCCACTCCATCTCTGCCATTTTTCTACTCCAGTTCCAACTACCACCTTTTTATGTAAACGTCCACGAACTTCTATTAGGATCTCACCAATTTTGCGCGAAAATATTTGCCCCAAATAGAAGTACACGGATTTCACCGGTAACTACATGTAAAATTCTCCTGTGACGAAATATCCAAAAATGTTTAAGTCTTGAATTAAATATACTTTTTTGAAAAAAATAATGTCAAAAAAAGGCTTTTCAACAACCGAAATTAAATTTCTGAACAGGCTTTGTGCTTCAGAATGGACTGTTCCTGCTTTGGCCTGCACTTCACATGTGCCCTCTTTGTCAACATTAGAATGGGATCAAAAACTGGTTTATTGTTGATTGGAAAATTACCGATCGACCCATTTAGCGCATATTTATTTCTACATACAAGATGAAAAAAATCAGAATCAAGGAGATTGTGACTTAAAAATAAAATAGGTCAACGTGTGCTACATAACCCATGAAGCATTGAGGGTACATTGACTGCTTATGTTCTTTAAGGAAAAACCATAGAATTAGACAGGAAAGAAATGCTCGTAAAGAATCAACTATCAACAGTTGGGATTGGCAAAACCCAAGGACACAGGAGGGCATTGAGGAAAATACAAACAATGGAAACGTTTAAATATTGAATATAAACTGCTCACTAAATAGTGATCAGACATTTTTTGACAGTCAATCACGATACTTCATAGCCAGTATCGTATTCCAGTATTCAATATTTCCAGTATTGAAAAGTGAATTGACTCTTAAAAGGCAATCTATAAGTCATATTATTATAAAAGTCTGTGGAAATATTGTTTTTTCAGTATCTGAGACACACCCTACCGAAAAGAAGCTTTTTCCGGAGAGTTGCACATGACTAGTATAGTGTGCTATCGTTTGAAAATGCATCAACTTGACAACTTAAATCACAAATCAATCAACTTGCACAAAATAGAACTTTTTATAGCTTATTTTGAAAATAGTCACACAAAGGAGGTGGTACAAATAGAACATTTCAGCGACCAGAGCCATGATGGAAGTTGCCCCCAATAGTACTTACCAATTATTGTTTGATTTTCATTTGAGTCGTTAGACGAAGGAGAAATATAATTAGGAATGGATCCAGCTGCACTCACAATGACACTGCCCCCATCCACGCCATTGGAAGCATTTGGAATGCTGACTTGACTTTGAGAGCGTGTTCGATACATTACCGCCTCTCGTGTGTTCTTCTCTGGACGAAGTAAAACGATGTACACCTTCGGAAAGAAGAGTCCTAAAAGTTCTGCAGTCGCACTCATGATAAGAAGGAAGCACACAATGATCACGGATTGGATCTCCTTGCTGAATATGAACATAATTGGCAAAGACGTGACGATGACCACACAGTTGGCATAATTCACAAATCCAATGCTTCGCGCTTCGTTGAAGCCATCTGGAGTCTTTCGTACTTTAAACGCATACATTGTAGTCAACGTTAGCAACACAATTGGGAATGCCAGACCAATCAATGCTTTCACGGAGGAGTCGAAGTTGCATAACAGCCAATTGGACATATTCGATTGCTCACGTCGAGTTGATGGACGCTCCATCATAACCCAAATGATCAATATGACTAGCTCTGCCGTAATCATGGATGCACAAATATAAAGTTGAGAAACAGGGGATATAAATTTCGGCTTTTTTGTACTTGTAACGTGGAAAATCCGAGCTATTCTATTAGTCTTGGCTAAAATAGCTGCGTAACATATTGTTAAACAGAGTCCTGGCGCAATTCTCATAATTCCACAAACAATTAGACCAGGTTTGCTGACAATAATGTAAGGGAATACATATGACAATATTATGCCAACCAATAGCACAATGCTGGTCTCCCTGCCAGAGGCTTTGATAATGGGTGTATCGCGAAAGCGCAGGAATGTAGTTCCAACGAAAGCGCACAAAATTAATCCACAACTGGAAATAACAAGCACGACAATGGCTAAGAACTCTTTGTGACTCATATGCTCTTCAGGAATATCCACACAGAATGTCGCATTGATGTTCGGTCTTTTTCCAGGACCACATGCTTCACAAAAGGAGGCCGGCCTTCCAAACTTGTGCATTTCCCTGAATTGGTAATGGATAGGTCGAAGAATCTGTAAAGCAAAAAAAACTGATATTAGCTGATCAAGGAGCTTTTCCGTCAAATTAAACTTGGGAGATGAAGGTCCATTTTCGAATTGACAATCGTTGATCCTAGTTCAGTCTTGCGCAACTGATTTATATGTAGTGATAAATGAACTGACTTAAGTTATCGAAAGTAAACTATTGACTTCGACAAAGCGTCAAACGAGAATGAGTGGATCAGTGCTGGCGTTTGCTTAAGATGCAGGTAAGTTGCAAAAATATATCACAACTCACAAAAAGACTACCAGAATCTATTCACTGATTTTTGTTAATTTCAGCTGAACCTGAATCATGTGAAAATATCATGTTCATGTGACTGTAATTGTTAACCCTCAGTTGTTAACCTTGGTCCATCTTCAGTAGTTCCACTCATTTTTCTTTTCTTTATCTACAATGACCGATCTTACACAAAGTCAATATTTAGGTGCTTTTTCGGTTTCTGCTAATTGTTAAAATAATGAAATACTGACAATTACCAAGTTTCTTTTTATGCTACCGACAAAATATGATAACTTTGATACATAACACCTGTGACATTTGAGTGCACGATGACCAATGATTTCAACTGTGGTTCATTGGTATAGCAGCCTGAATAGTGCGACAGTCATTAAGAGCTTCTGCAGGGAACGAGGCCGAAAGTGAGACTTCCATAGAATGCTTTATACGGGGAGCCTATGCCTATAATCTGCGCGTCTGTCGAATCAACCAGGTTCCACTTCATGTCAGACATGATCAAGGAACAGCACATGTTCATCCAATGAAACGCAGAATTGGAAAAACTTGAATTTTATATGTCTTCTCTGATTAAGAGAAACGCACTAAGCCCAGAGTCACAATCTTTGAAATGGATTGTCTTCATGTCATCTCATATTATGTTCATGCACCTCTGTCTATAAAGCTAGACACATTGAGATTTGTCAAGCCATTTGAATGACGCAAACACAAGCATTTTGAGCAGTTTAATCCATATTTAGCCACATTCTCGCATACATTGCTGATCAAAAACATGATAATAGTACATGCACATGATAGGAAATAACCTGAACACAGTCCATGTAAAAAATCATGGTTTTAGATTCAGTAGTTTTAACTTAATAATCAAAAACATAGAAATTTCATTTTTGGCAAAAACTTCAATCTCCGTCCTATTGGATTAACATGTGTTTTTGTCTAATCGTGACTGAGATGAAGAGGAACCAGGTAGAATTAGGCAGACGCGCAGATTCGCAGTCAGCACAGGGTGTACAATGTACATCACTCTATGAAAGTCTCATTTTCGGCCTCACTCCCTGCTGAAACTCGTTCTGGCTGGCGGACTATGATGTCACTATTCACACTGAATGAGTGGCAACGCGCATTCAATGACAGCGACAACTGAAATCATAAACAAGCCTTCGCACAGAATTCACTCAGTCACCTCTGAAAAATCTTTATCGACGAGCTGAAGAACAAGTCTTAAGAAAATCATCTCAATTGCGATGATTCTAAGAAAGCATCTTGTGTGAACTTCGTCTCAAGATAATATACACGTACATGCAAATAGTTTAGTTAACTTAGGTAAGAAGAATGCGTCATTGAAAATTCAGCGAGAGAAATTAGCATAATTGTCAGTTAAACATTAATAGAACGAAAGTGAATTTCGATAAATAATTGCAAGTGATTTTATTGGTCGGTAAATCACAAAATCATATTGAATGTAGATACAACATGGCCTTCGGTGTTCCGCGCCTTCTAATAGTCGATAATTGAGACCGCAAAAGCAATTAAGCAGATAACACAGTACCACTTGCTTTAACATCTTATTCAATGTAATCTTCACCGCTGCTGGCCTTAATACTAGCCACCACTGATAAAATATTCATTCTTCGATTACGGCTGCCATGACAAATGATGTGTGATTGGAAGACATGATTCCGATGTGCCAATGGACATCATAGATAAGGTAGGATCCTATCTCATCTATAATGGACATCAGCCGCTCGTAAATGGTTGCAGCCAGTGTTAAATGAAACTAATTCTGTGTTTGCAGCTTATTTAATTGGAGCAACAGGTCTAGATGACCTGGGTTTCTCGCAGGTTCGAGTTCTGCCGGTCGCAAATGCATGACAATTTGATGTAATGTTTGTTCAGTTCATTCATAATTAAATGACATTGCATCGACCATTCCGACCATTGGTCGAAGCTCTATAAGTAGCATATTATTACTAAAAAAACTGTGCTAAACATCAAGTAGCTTAACCCTATATTCGTTTGAAGAAAATGAACTTAAGCTGTACGTTAAGCTGTTACGCTGTTCTGCTCTACGTTTCCCACCAGTACTGTATTTTGTACGTGACTGAAGACCACTAAATTGAATTTTACAAATCATTCAAAATGTACATGTGATTGTAAAAATTGATAACAACGCAGCATTCCTGTAGCACCGCTGCAACCCTCTACATAACCCCGATTGAGCATAACTTACAGTACATGCATAATCTCAGACGTTCTTGTTTACAGATGACAATATCTACATCATTTGTTGTCGTCATGGTGAGATATAAAGATAGCTACCAGAAATACCAGACAATATTGTCTGCTTCAATCATAATACACGTATTTCAAAAACAATGGAATGTGAATGAATTATTGTAGATGCAGAACAAACATTACATAATCGAAAAGTTCATGGGACAGTCTGTTCTATGAACTATTATACATGCATAGTTGATTCACAAAATATCATAGGCGTGTTCCGATTCTTTCAATGAAGAATGAATTATATCACCAGAAACGTAAAACATCGACTGTTTTAGAATTATCAGTCGCATGATTTAAACAATGATATATCAATAAATTGATGAAAACATTTAATCTTACATGACGTCAAGATCATTGTATGATTTAGAACACTGCGTTTAATGCAGGCTGAGACAAAATGCCGTGAATAAACAAATGAAACACTCATGGTCGAAATTGGTGCATTTATTCTCAAAAATATCTGCAAAAGGCTTTAATAGCAAGAAAAAGGGGCAAGTAATAAAATTGTGTTATTGTCTTTGAATTGTCTTTGAATCACTATTCGTCACCAAAATTGTTTTGCAATTTCTTAGAAAAAAATCAATGAAGGCATCGCTGAACATAGTTGACAGAATTACTTCCTATTCACTTCGAATTCGGTCTATGACCTCGATCACAGAAATGAAAGTCACATTTGCTGACACTACTGTGAAGGCATCACACACGTGTGAAGTTAGCCGCAACAACAAGCGTACCAAATTAAAAGTCGATGCACCACTCTCGAAAGCAGCATTTACACAGAATTTGAGTGTGTCAACCTGTGCCACCACTCATTTTTCAAAATAATGCGGCAGCTTACGAGAAATCGTCGATTAAAATTTGTAGGTGGTGCGAGGGTGAAGGTAGCTGCATCAATTTATCAAATTAATCCTCGATCGTATATTTGTCAATTGTCAACCGCATGAACGAATGATAACACGTTTGAAGCACATGCCACTTATTATTTCACGGAATTTCATAATATGAATCAGTTTAAAGTGGTACGGAAGTAAAGTTAGCCGATCAAGCAAAAAAAAAAATAAAGAACAATTATCAACCAAATTGAAAATGATAAACGCCTACTAATAAAGAGTGTGCCAGCTCATGCCAGTCCGGATACAACCCTAACTCCGTAGAATCCGCAGAAATGTGGAATTAAATGTACCTCAACAGCTTGCTGATCCACTCATCCGCACCAAATTACCTAACCAGATACTCTTATTGGGAGTATCAGCCCTCAGACAACCGCAACTCTCCGGAGAATTGCAAATGTAGATGACAAAGGTCTCATTTCGCCTGCGCCAACGCTTCTTGTCAGTTTTGCGGCTTCTTCACAGATTTGCCTGAAACCTTTGGTGCTATCTTACTTGCAGCATTTACATCAGATGTTGAATTCTTGAGCTCTTTCTCTGCGGATGCGTTGGGAAAGTTGGATGTCCTTGGCAGGATGCTTACCCGCTCAGTGTGGCTGGTGCACAAGTCGTTGTCCTCGAAGAGACTGGCCAAGTAAGCTTCAGAGGAGGGCTTATGACTTCATCTTGGAAGGCAAAGACTCTAGAGCTTTTGTAATCGCACATCAGTCTTAAAAAGTCAACTAAAAGAGCAAATTACGCATCAGGAATTCAGTGCTCTTTTGCTGCCTTCGGATCTCCCGAAGGACGCCAGTTCCGGGCCTGTAACGATGTGGTCTCTTCACAACAACAGTGGGTTCCGCGGTCTGGCGGTCGGCCATAATGGCCAACCGGTTGCGTAGGGCTTTACCGCTACTGGATTTTCGAGCTGTTATAGGCTTGGTGCGTAGCTTTTCTACTTTGTTCTGAAATTACTGAAAATTACTTACAATCAGCAAATCTGAGTCGCCTCAAATACTTCTCCCAACACATCATTGATGACTGGAATTCCCATCCAAATGAAACTGTACTGTCGACTCCGAAATCACATATAGTCTGCGCACTTCGCACTGTTAGCGACTATGCTAACATTTTTCTTTGCCTTGGTGCTCTTGACACATATCGGTGCATGCTAAATAAGTGAGTGCAATCCATGTGCAACTGAAATTTCTATAGTGAATATTACTCAAAACTGAAATTTCTTGCTTCTCGTCCATTGTGAAATGTCATATTATTCTGAAATCCATCTTTATTAAATTCATCGAAATGCATTATCCAATGCACGGAATGCACTATCACTGCCATTGCCACTTGTGATATGAATTCTCTCTGACCGTGCTCACATCTACTCAGCTGCAACTTTGAACTGCATTTACTCTTTTTTACTTGAATAAGTATAAAGCTTCTTTCTTTTTTGCAATTAAGATCATGCACATGAAGCATCACAAATCAAGAAGTGTATTAAAACAATTGAGGAAAGTTTTAAAATACTACCGGCACTGCTGTACCTTTCTGTCATATCTACACTTAATAAATTAGCAGCTAACAATCGCGTTGCAATGCATGTGTCGAGGTTAATCAATCATATATATGTCTTTAAACATGACTTACAATCCTGCTTTACGTCGGAGTATTCTAATTTTTCTATACAGAATATTCTAAATGCTGTATTCGCAATCAAAGGAAGAAACTAGAAAATGAAGAGATTGTGTGGAATGAATTTCGAAAGGAACGAGGATAATGTGACTGGGATATGATACGAAACTCCGTAAAGTTGTAATATCCAAACTGGATCTTCTATGAAAATCAAATTTGTGAATAATGGCAAATGTATGGCCTATAGGAAGGCCTACTCTAGAATGCTTCAGCTTATACTTTATTTATGGGCTCAATTCAGAAATTACATTTGAGGAGCTTCATTTCAAAGCGTGATCCAGTTCTGCAATTGTTCGTAAACCAAGAAAATGTGCTGCCTCTTTTGAATGATATTTACGCCAATTTCGCAATGAATTAATACTTGCACATAGAAAATGAAGTCAAACAATAGTTCTGCGAATAGGAGCGATTTCCGGTATGCGCAATCCATGATAATCGTGATTTTTGAAAGAGGACTTTTTAGACACTTTTCTTGACCAAATGCGGCTCTTCAAAGAAGCTGAGAATCTGGTGAAATAGCGAGAAGAATGGAGAAAGAGTGTACATGATTACTGCATAGAACAGAGAAGAGGCACTGTCCTAAAAACAGAGTTGTGATGCTTATGTCTGCACTCGTCGCATGAAATAGCTCCGTACATCTGTCTTCTCCCTCTGAGATAACGAATGAACCGATTACTATTACATGAAAAAATGGATGGTTCTAACAAAATTCCGCCGGTGCAGTTCTTAAGTGCTTGATCAGTCTACCCTTTCTTAATAGCATTCAAGTGAATAGCTTTATTACGTACTGCTGGCGTGGTCTCACTATTACCAGATGGTTCATGAGCCAGGGGAAGTAGTTGATTTTTGACCACGATGATGCTATGTTAATCACCATTATTTCATCGTTATCTATAGATTTCATCTATTTTCGATAACATCAGTGATTGATAAAAATAGTTCTTGTCCGCGAAAGATTAAGCAGATTTGGAATAGTAGGAAGTTATTATCAAAATATTGCCACAATTACTGAAAACGATCATCGACAGCGACTGATGAGCATTCAAGACTACTGATTTGACCAATAATTTCGACTATGCATGTAAATGTGACAGTGACTTTATAATAACCGAAAGATCCGGATGTTCAGTCTTTTTCTCATTAAGCGGAAGTACCATTGCTAAATACTTAGCTTAAATATCATTCTCAAGCTATTGTCGAAACGACATTGAGTCATTAATAGTTAGCTGTGTCGTTAACAATTGCCATGAAGCCTAATCATGTGGATTAGACAAGTGATAAATCAACTAAATTGCAGTACGATAGAATCACACGATTTGAATATATATGACCCACCTACATGTACCTAAAGTTATCGATCAGATAGTCCCAAATAGACATAATAAAAGTAATATCCCCTCCGTACATTTACGTTCAGTTACTGGTCGCCGACTTATTCCCTTTAATAACGCAAAAATGTACTTACTTCATATTTCACAGTAGTTGAAAAAAATGGATATTCCTTCACAACCTATCAGTCGACAAATTTCTTAAATCTCAACAGTGGGAACTACGCCCATTGGTTGCATGTGCACCCATCAACCGAGATGGAGATATGATATGTTTTGGATAGGTGGGGCATAAGTTGTGAGCAGATTTGAGGCATTGATGTTAGGATTGAAGGATACAAGGTCACTAAACCATCCGGTGCGAACGAAATTCAACCACTGAGGTGCTGCTGGAAGTAATCATGAATTGGTCAATGTCCAAGTTGCATGTAGGCCTACATATAAAAACTTGCAACGATCAACGTGTGCGACGAAGCGGCTCAGCTTCTGCATTATGTGATTGGTATTTTCAGCTTTTTCTCTAAAACTGAAAGACTTTAAAAGCTATCTAATTCTATGACTATTACTAGATAAAAGTGCTTTGGTGGGGATGAATATGCATGTACTATTCTCTCCAATATAGATAAATCTGCAATGTAGATAATATGATATTGCCAAACTTTATTAAAAAGTCTTTTATATGCTTCTCATGGAAGAAAATTTGTGAAAATTTCGCTTAAGATAATAGCAATTTATTCAATTGATGCAAATTAGAAAATCTTAAATCTCACGTGACTATAATGTTCATATCAACCCGATCTCCACACAACATGTAACTTGTGATTATGCATTATTGACGATCAATTTAAGCAAATGCAAATATGTTTCCAACTTTTTATTGACGAAGGTTTGTACGATCTAACATACATGTAGCGATCACATAGTCAATTAAAGCATTGTACTAACATTGAACAACTCTATTTCTGAATATCAATGGTTATCCAGCCTTGTCATTAAGCAGCATTCATGAATAATGTCACATGCCTCACTATTCACATGATAACCACAATTTGCATGGAATGACATTTCAATTCACAGCGCATTCTTGCATAACTTCTAGCAATGTTTTCAGGTAACTATTGTCTCATGCATGGAATCCTTTCGGGGTTGCTGCCACGAGATTGTCAGCCAGTTAAGAAACGTATTGATCGCATCAAGGTCATGCTGTAATAGACTTGTACGAGCAAAAAGCCCGACTCGGTCCGGTAAATTAGGCTAACTCAGGCCGTAATTAATATATAAGCGATATGTATGAAATGCCGCTGTTGCTCTTCTTGCTTTTCACTGCTCTCATTTTCCGGACGGAGGCTGTAATGTAGCTTAGAGCTTCCATGACAAAAACAATTGCAGTTTTTGGAAGTTGACTCTTAGTTTCTGTGTTACCGGTAATCCATTTCCCCTCTCTTTATCTTGAAAGTGTTGAAGCTACTGAAGACACAATGCTGAGACATCGAGGGATGTGGATTCTTGGAGACTTTTTTTAAATTGTACCATATTATGTGTACAATGTACATCCATGTTTGATTTTTCTCAATATTTTATTTTCGAATCTATAAACTTGATGAATTTCAGTCAGATCTTTCCTCAAAGGCTGAGGATGATCTGCATTACACAATTTTTAGTAGTAGATAACCAGGCGATAGGTACAGTATAATCAATTAAATTTCCAATCGGTTCAATATATTTTAAATTACAAGCGTATGTATAGCAGTGAAACTTGCCCAGTTAACACCAGGGTTAGTTAGTCAACAAAATTAAATTTTAATTCTAATCATATTCTTGCACATATTCTTACACGTTTAAAGCATTCTAATTCTATAATTTACACTTGCATGTATATGGTCCTATTATTTCATCGCGTTTATTTCGCGTAATGTGTGAAGGAGCCCAAGTGGAATGAATGAATCTTCACTCAAGCCTCAACATATGATTTGCGCCACAATAATTCCTGATAATAATGCTCTGATTTGCCAACTTTTACATCTTCACAAGTATAGAAGGAATAGAGCGTTCAGGCCCAAGCCTGGTCCATGCCCGACCCGACCAGCGGGCCGCTCGGCCGACATGTAAGAATCAATTATTCATAGAGTACAAGCACTTCATTAGTGAAGGCAGTATCTGAGCTACAATCAATTAGCACTGACCGCAAGCATTTAACCTCTCAACATCGATTTCCTGAATTTTTTTCATGAATTCATTATTATTTTACTGTAACATCACTGACCAATTCCTTCAACCAGCAGTCTAAATTTTTACAAGGCCACCGTCGACCGGACATTCTAAATTGATTTCTTTGGTGCAAACCCTATTCGATCAAGGTTTTTATACTTATGATAAGATTTTTGCTGAATCAAATAGCTAGATTATGATGAGAAAAAAATGCCGACAAGAGTATAAGTGCTTGGTCGCCATTGATGTGCATTTGATATAATACTTATGATGCTTATTAGTAGCAATTTTTTAACATCCTTTCCCTATTTTGAAACTGATTTGAATGGTGCAATGATTACACGCATATGCATATACTGTATATTGCCATTTTCATAATTGAAATTGTACTTGTTATCCTAATGCAGCTTTATGTAATGCGCCAACATCTGCACATGCACCAACTATAGAGTTTAAAATACACCAAGTTAAGATCAGGGAGCGAAGTAGAATGTTTTCAGTTAGGGAGATGCTTTGCTCAGCATGTCAAGATTCTATATATTTGTAATTAGGATTTTCACGACAGCTATACGTAGCTCAGCACATTACGTTATCACTTGCAGTACCCGCTGTAGCCTATACATGATCATAGGGTGATTACCTTTATGTGTGGTGTTGCAAACAAAAGCTCATTCAATACCTATGTACCTTCTGGCTTAGTCCTTTCCGACTTTATCAGATTCCTTAAAACATAACAATTTTAGGATAAGCCTGTTTAACTGAATAATTCTGAATCGATTGATTGCAGTCAAATTCCATAATTTGTTCCTTAATGCTTATAAGCCGAATGAAATTTACATAAGACCGAGAAGATCAGTGGGCAATAACACCAAGGAACATTTTGCGTTATCGAGTACTAAAAGAATATAGAAAAATACAAAGGAAAAAGTGGTGTTTGTCGAGATGCTGAAATTTGAGCATTACGTTTTCATATGCTTGAATGTAATTTTTAGTGGGAGTGACATTATAGTACCCCTGGGTCGGAAAATTATCGATCTCTGGAAGGGATTTTATTGATTGCTCACATGAACGATTTTTTCCCATCCTACTTTATTTCGCATACTGGTTAAAACCAAATCTGTAACATTTAGATCTGTATGAAGATCATCAAATATTTAATTATCACATACCATAATATAGCATCAAAGCTCTAATTTGAGAATTTAAATAAAGAATACGAACTCACGTGACCGATGAAATCATGACAGTGAAACACAATCATGTGAGTTGAATGTGATAAAAACATATGTAAGAACTGAATTTAGTGCTTACATGTTTACGTATATCTGAAATTTATACTGTTACTTATATAAGCACTGAAAGCTTCAGTGAGATTCAATTCATTAGGAAGTATTTCATTTCCATCATCCATAATTGTAAATAGTGTCACCAAGAAGAAGCTAAAGCTTTCAAATCTCAAAAAACTGCTTTTTAATATTACAAGAAGGTTACTCAATTAGTAAGATCGGAGAAGGATTTCACAATAACGGTTGCACAGATTCATTTTCGAACAAATCTTTGAGAGATTTCCCTAGTTGGGGAAAATTTTGACGAAAGAACAACGAAAAGAAAGACAACAACGAAAAGTCTATCTGAAGGTTCTGTCCACTAATAAAGAAATGAAGAGTTATGAATGCCTTTGATTTCGGAGAACTACATTAAATATAGTGATTCCATGAGGCCAACATTTAGTTGCAGTAATGCCAAACGAAAGAGCTTTCACCATAGAGCAAGTATCTATAGGTAGAGTGTCGACTCAAAAAAGTGTCTGTATACAATGAAAAATTTTATATGAAGAGATTCAGTTTTTTACGGAGATTACGTTCCTGCGGTCCAAAAAATTATTTGAGCTGTTTTCAAAACGCTAAATTTTTGCAAATTTATATACTACCGACATGAAGCTCCTTTATAAGTAGTATGAAACAAGTTGGATATCAAAAGGAATGAATAGTCGCTAACATGCGTCCTAATTAAGCGGAAATTAAGCTGATGATCTAGGGAGATTTCATGAGCCTCATTATAATACAAGTCCGTGCAAGTCTTCAAGGAAATGTTGAGATCGTACTTCTTAGCTGAGATGTCATGTTTCTAATTCAATTTTCAGTGGCATGATTTTGTGATTCACAAGGCGTCATTTCTTGAATCTTAATAGTAATGTGGACGCATCAACATCTTTTAAAGTTAATTATGATCAGCTTCCTTGATTATGATGTTTTGCCGTGTGTTATTCTTCCAGTGGCAGTTTGTGATATGATCATGCACGCTTAAGAATATAATCTTATTATAATAAAGCTGAGTTTTTAGTAATAGTAAGTCACCGAATTGTTAATTTAACAAACCAATGTTGTCCATTTAAACTCTTCATGTTGTCATGACATGGAGGATTTGTGGAATACTATTCTGTGTTGCTATCATGATCAATCATATTCGTGTTAATTTCTCCAAAAGTGTGAAAATTTGCATATCTCAAAGGTGGTGCTGGGTCTCGACTCATGTTCATTTAGTGAAATCGAAACTGTATACATATTGGGGATTTCATAAATGCTGAGTTACTACTCTATCTAATATATCTCCTCTATGGCTTTCACCTAGCCAAAGAAAGAAAGAAATCCAAGACCAACTTTGAGACTTGCAGAGCATCAGTTGAACATGACCAATGTATGATAAAGGATGCGTTTTACAAGCAAACGTACCGTGAGTGTGATCAGATGGATGTCAGAGAGACGAGGAGAATGGCGAAGAAGTATCATAGAACATCTTAGTGCAAATTACAATGAACCAGTGACGTGTGCGGTTCGATTCCGAATCGTGCAACTCAGGGCATGAATAATCGAAAATCGCGGGATTCTAAATGTTTTGAAATTTTCTCAAACTCAGTGATTAGAAGCTTACAGTTAGTCCAGCATGCCTGATCTTAGCTTGCAGACCATTGGTTTCATTGTAAATTTGATAAATCAGAATTGAGACCAATATAGTACACAATGTCTACTAGCCATTAAAGTTATTGCCACCCCCATTAAAGCACTATGAAAATGCTAATATCCTTATTTCTCAAGTTTGATTCGTCTGGTTTTTATCAATCATATTTCATAGAACATAGCTAAATTCTACGTCTCATCTATCAATCTTGTAATAAGCATTATTATGTATCAATTAATTCGAACCTATAGATTTTTGACGTTAAAGCAAAATATTGGCAAGTCCACATGTCTGTAGTCTCCATGCCGGGTTTGATTCATTGTGTGCATATAGATATAAATCAGGCATTGATATTCTTATCAATAAATGTATGTGTTTTCAGTAACACAACATGCATGATTCGTGCAAATCGTGTAGGCTTGATTGCGAAAGTGTGAATACTATTGTGCTATTGTATACAATATGCATTTCTGCGATGTGTGGGAATTCTGTCTCACAATTCTGTCTCACTCTAGCCGCACAAGAGCACTCGCGCATAGGTGTGTCTACGTAGATGTCATATTTCTACTCAGTGCAATTATGTCAATCGTTTAAGAAGGGAGTGAATAGGAAAGTAGCCTCATTTTTTCCTCGTCAATCGAATTTCACTGAGAAGTCACTTTGACGAAAACAAATCGCGTGATTGATTCTGTCGCACGTTTAATCAAGCTGAATCGATTATCTGCACTCGCCACTGCAATGGACATGTTGTGAAGTAACACTTAGATACCGAATAATTTATAATGGGAAATCCTACATAAAGGACTGCATTATAATAGAGTCAAAATACATGTCTGCTGTGCCTAAAGAAATGAGACTAAATGTAAGCAAATGATTTCCAGTTTTTGTGTTTATGCATAGGAAAATCGATCATCATACAGCATCTCTATCCATTAGTTATTATAACCTTCATTTGCTGCCATTGATGCTACACTGTCATCTATTGTCACTTGGCGGGCTTTATGTAATAGACAATTCACAGATTTCAGGTCTTTATTTGCGGTCATGACTGGGCGGTGAAACGTCATCCGCAAAGTCAGTTTCCAAAGAATATTCATTTCGATTTGCTTTATTATCGAAGCTGCATTTATACATACGTGTCTGCATTTTCTTACAAGCTAGTCAACTATTATTTTGCATTAGCATGAAGAACTCACTGTCTGTATTGTTATAAGTAGGGCCGACCAAATATGCATTAACAAGTGATCATTTTATGCGCATAAAAATGCGCTAAAAAAGAAATTTTATGCAATGAAAACTGTATTTATGCAACATCATTCTGATTATGGAAATAGCTGCAATATAGTAAGAAATGTAAGCCCATGTATGCATAAATGGTGAATAATTTGTCAGCACTTTGAGTTCATTCCTAATGCACAATGCACGCGGATGATTTCCTTATAGTGCGATTGCTCCTCATAAATACTTTGTATTCTGAAAAAAGTCTCTCAACGTCAGAATAGGTAACCGGAGATCGCGACAAGTGCAAATGTTCTTCCAATGAATATCCTTCAAAGTCTCTCTCAACTAGCGTCTTGAATCCTGTGTTCTCTTGAAGAACGTGCCCCAGCTTGGTCCTTACATTCGCATCAAAGTCATCGCTGATGCCATCGATCAGCTGTTTGGCTTGAGACGGATTGCACTTATGGTCTTGAAGCTGCTTCAGACAACGAGGAATAGAGCCATATTTAGAGGAAATGTCCACGATACCTCTTGCAATCTCGGTGTCCGATTTTTCGATTAGCTCCATCAGGTTAACGATTGCTGTACAATCATCCTCCAAGTCAACAATCACTTTTTTCAGGGTCTCATAAGGTGATAGGAAGAATATAGGTGTCAACACAGGAAACGAGACACAATTTGTTCATAACAACCCCTGTTTTTTCAAGAAATCATCTACATATATATGTGTTTAAAAGCACTTATCTTCATGATATGCATTTTTATGCAGTTAAAGATGAAATATGCATTTTAATACATTATGCATATTTGGTCGGCCCTGGTTATAAGCAATGTTATTTCATAATATCGCCAACAGCAGTTCTTTGCATAGCAAAGGTTTGATGTACTTAATTAGCATGAATACAAGAAGCATAGAGGAGAAACCACTGAAAAGCAAGCATTCATAATACAGGTACATAACCTACCTGATTCTCACTACAATTTTGACAAGTCCAACAACATCTGCCGTCGGATGCATATCGTTTGGCTTCAGTCGGACGACATTCGTCAGCACATTTCGATGCTGGAAATGATTTCGCGTGAATTTTAAACGCCTCCGTCAAATTAAGACGAAATTCCGATTTAAGACCTGCAAACCAGAAATGATATCTTAGAATGCATTGCACCATTCTAGTGATCTGTTTAACATGGATGGTTATTTATTGCGCCAATCAATAAAAGCGAATGATTTCACTGCGAAAAACCTTGCACAGAGAGCGGCTTCATCCCCCAATTCATTTGTCTCCGATTGATTGATTATGAAATCTTTAATCGTAAATGAACTGATCATCGCAAGATCATACAGTTGCGCAGAGTGACGCCGAAAAGGACAACTTATGACTTTCGGGCATTAAATAAATGATTTATCATTCTTGTCGATGAATGTTCTCTATAGTGGAAGCTCAAATACTGGAGCAGCTCGGAGAGTGGTTAGATTATCCCGCTAGATGGGAATTGCTGTTGTTTGAGATAAATGTCACGCATGCAATGCGAATATAGCATAATATGTTATATGTGATATGTCACATATAATATGTGTGATATTTATATCATTTTTTCTTTAATAAGAATTGCATGTGAATGCTTATATACTAAGCATGTGTTCATTTGACAATCAAATATGTTTTTATAAATAGTCATATTATCTGTATTACTTGCTTTGTGGATTGCGTGGCGGACATGTATAAGAAATTGCTACATTGCTTTAAAACATGTCTTTTTATCATCACTGAGCATGTTGTCGTGAAAACAACAGATAATGACACTATCTAGACATCAATGAATGCAATATCGAAAAACAGTCACAAATCAATGTACATGTGATTGATCATACACGGTATAACATGAAATGGTAGCATCTATTTTTGACATGTTGAACATGATCGATTTTAAATTGTGAAATGCATATAATACATTGTGACTCATTTTGTTGTGTTGAGATTCTGACTATACTGTATTGCTGCAACTCAGAGGCGTATTCAGTTACATTTTCAGGTTTAATAGGAGGCTTATTTGATTCAGGCCTACCAAATACAGTGGAGGTTATGAGCTTATCGCTTTTATTCGCTTGTAAGAAATTGGTCCTTGGTTTTTTATGCAGTATGGACACAAGTCATACTGAATATGAATAACAATACATCGTCTATTACTGCACTGCAAAAGAAAGCCCAGTGATGAAAGATGGCACTCAGAGCAAAGTAGACAGATCTGAATGATCCTGTAACTGTTTCATTTGTAAAATGGATCAAGGGAACAACACAGAGCGCAATTTACACGTTAGACAGACCCCATGAGAATCAATTTTGTTTCAATGTCGAAGTTCTTAGCCACGCTCTGCAGTAATTCAGGCGTGTGATTCGAAGCGTGAGTATCAGATCCGCTTTTGTGGATAGACCGAAGAAATCTGTGACCTCAAGACAGGTCATCAATCAATTGCAATTAATTTTGGGCAAGTAATCACTCAGTTGCTAATATTTGATGTCACCAATCAATTGATTGTAATTATTTATCATCTCCGCTTGAATAGACCAATTCTTGATTTAGAATTTTTCATTCTGTCAAATCACTTTAACGAATTAGACTACATGGGCCTTTACACATGAAATGAATATGACTGCATGTATATTTTTTATTGGATATGAATATTGATAGATTTTACTGCAAACGTAAGGCCATGTATCATAATTATGGTGATACTTGCTGAAACAAGTGAATATACAATTACACGTACCTGCAGAGCATAAAATAGAGTTTTACAAGTTCTCATTAAAAAGGATGCAAAATATGTTGAGCACCACGTACTTTCTGAATAGACTTCTGAGAACCATTAGTCTGCGAATAAAATATGCTCAGTGATCTTAGCATCGAAATAGATCACTGAAGGTGTGATGTTTTCAAGATGGCGAGTGGCGACGGTATTCCAGGTAATTCAGTCAATTAAATGCCTGCCTCATAACAATACAAATCAGTTAATTAATTTTAGTTAATTTTTCTATCAAATCAATCGATTAATTGTAATTATCTGATGGTATCATCGGTAATAAAATTAATTAATATTAACATCCAATTTACTATATGCATGTAGTTGTATCTATTTCATGTGAGGGATCTACATGTACTTTAGACACTATCCAAAATTGATAATTGTCTATTATGCGACTTGTAAAGTATTCAGCTATATTTTCAGGTGATGGGAGGCTTATTTGATTAATTCCAAAATAAAGAATTAGTCTATTCAACGGGATGATAAATTGAAATTAATTGATTGCTGACATCAATTGATTGCTTCCATCAAATATTAGCGATTAATTAATTTTTGCCCAAAAGAAATTGTAATGAATTTTGTATAACCTCTGACCTCAGATATATGTAGAAAATGAAGACTGTCTCAGAATAGCTAGTAGCACACTAGTAGCAATTGCATCGACCTGCACGATGTCAGCATTACGCAACCCAGTGATGGAAACGAGTCAGCACTCGTGATCTATGACGAACATACATTCCAAATACAGTGAACCACTTGACCTAGCAGGAAACCATGAGATGAATGCCCGTCACCCGCAAGCACGCTTTGACGGAACCTTCCTTTACCCTAATAACATAGGTGCTTGAAAAAAAATAATCGCTCCCTTTGTTTGACGTAAATCTATTTAAAAAATTTTCAACAAATCACCCTACTAAGCCCTTGAGACTGTCGGATTGACGAAACGCGTCGGGTGATTTGTTGAAAAAAATTTTTAAATAGATTTACGTCAAACAAAGGAAGCGATTTTTTTTCAAGCAATTATGACTGACCTCCCGTACGGACGAACTATGAAACTAATAACATAGGACCTCGAAACGGATCCAATCCCTCTTTAACTTGCAAAGTACTGCCCAGAATAGCATGAAATTCACGGTGCAACATATTTAGGATGTGAAGTTGATACTGGCGGTAAAACTAGGATCTGATTAGGACAGGAATAGAAGAGTGCGGGAACTTTACGGCATCCGGGTTTTTGCTTTGTATTATTTGCATATCAGAAATTTTGCATCTCTAATATCTCATAGCCATAGATAATAGACGATAGCTATAGATAGTAGCTGCAATTGATCGCTGAGAAAATAAAATTCATTCATTGTATGAATTTGATTCTCTCCAAGGAAAATGTTTATTATATGACTTGCATTATAATTTAGGCCTACTGTATCATATTTTTCATAAATGTGTGAGACTCATCAGATTGACAGAGAACATATTTTATAAACAAAAAGAGTCACGAAATTCATAAATATGTCTTAGCACGAGGCCTTTCTTCTAATCTCAACGGGTGCTAGCTTTGGACAGAAGCAAAATAATCTTAGATACAAACCTAGATTTACATAAAATTTGAATAATTGGGAAAATGTAGAGATATCCTTATACAATGCATATATAAGCTGCAAAACATATTCTACTCATTATGAATTAGTTGATCATAATTGCTATGACAACTGATGTGTGATGATGAGGGTTTGATCCTGCCAGTTGACGCAGTCGCATAAGTGGCTCGTGGCTCAGTTGGTATAGAAGATGTCTAGTCACCCTGGGGCCGTTGGTTCGAATCCTGTCAGCCTCATATCGTTTGCATAGCAACTTGATCCATCGTTTATTAAATTTCATTTTATTGTTAATTGCTGTTTTATCGTAAAGCTCATTCGAATTGAAACTCATACATTCTGTTCAATTGTATGGGAACTAGAGATATTCTGACTCGGGTTCGAGTCGAGATTGCAAAGCGTCTTCGGATTAGGGTTGAACGAGAAAATTTTTGGATATCCAGTAGCTTTGACAACAGAGGTCTGTCGTGTCGATGTGTCCTAGTGAAGCAGGCGCGAGCTCGTCTCCACCACGGACTTCGGTTGTAGTCATGGGTCAAACAAGCACTTTTCGGGAATCAAGGGTGTTGCTGACCTTAACTGACTTAATAATCGTCACTCTTTAGATATACAGTATTATCAAGAAATGATATCCACATATAATTTGAAGCAATAATGGTAAGCTTTCAATACCACACAGTTTCTACCAAATCACATGAAAAATCAACGATGTACAACGAACAATATAACAGCACATTGAATCATGTGAATGTGGGTTTGGAGCTGTAACAACATGGAAAAGAGTTATCAATCAATTCACAATAATAAAAATGCAGTTAGTTTTCACAGCAAGCAGATTATAAAGAATAAGCGAAGCATTAAAAGTGACTAGCTGCAAAAAGACTGACATCAAGTAGTAGCCTTTCGGCGGCTCAAGTATATTAATTAAATCCTCAGAGAGCCATGAGGTGGACGAAATTATAAAAATCGATATTTAGAAGAAATTTATACTTTCACCCAAGGTAATACTCGCAAACTTCGAAAATGAGCATATTTGTTATGTTCTGCTATTGAGGGAATCATAGATTCAACAGGAATTATTTAATCTGAATTTTGAAGAAATCCGGCTATCGATTTAGACTACAAGGAGAAAACTGCCTGATGCTTCTCGCATGGTAGGCCCCTAAAGAAAACGCTAGCATCAACCCCCAATTATACAATTACACTTCCTAAATGTCACTAAATATGCAAAAGCATGCCACCTAGCAACCGTTGTGAAGCTACGACATGACCATTGAAATCTCAGGTATCGATTTCCCCTCAATGCTGACTCACCGCGTCGTGGTCCAGCTGATAATGCTATTTTCCGATATCTGCGAAATTCAACATTTACTTATTGGCCGACCTAAAACTGTAAACATAGAGTAATATCAGGCAATGCGAATTGGATTGGTTAGAATGTTCACTGTCGTCAGGGATATCTATGATTAATATAGGATATCTAAGGGACGCTCAACTCCCATACCATTTACTGGACCGGAAGCCAATGACTTATAGTACGGCAGACAGAACAAGTTTCTGCAGGGATCGAGACTGAAAGTGAGACTTTCACAGAATGATGTACACCATATGCCCACTACGAATCGGCACGTCTGCCGAGTTCTAGTGACTTCCTCTTCTTCTCAGACAGGATCAAAGAAAAACACAGGTAAATCCAATGGGACGCAGATACCAGTTTTTTGGTTAAAATATAATTTTGTATGTTTTCTCTGATTAAGCGAAAAGTATTAAAGCCTAGAGTCATAATTTTTGACATGAAATGTCTTCAGGTAATTTTCTATGATGTGCATGTGCTATTATCATGCATTTAATCGGTTATGTATGTGAGAATGTGGTTGAATTTGGATAAAGTTGCTCAAAATGTTTGTGTTTGCGACTTTAAGAGGCTCGCCAAATCTAAATGTGTTTAGCTATATAGACAGAGATGCATGAACATGAAATGAAATGATCTGAAGACATTCCATGCCAAAAATTATGACTGTGGGCTTAGTACTTTTCGCTTAATCAGAGAAAACATACAAAATTTCATTTTTACCAAAAACTGGAATCTGCGTCCCATTGGATTTGCATGTGTTTTTCTTTGATCCTGTCTGAAAAGAAGAGGAAGTCACTAGAACTCGGCAGACGTGCCGATTCGAAGTAGGCATATGGTGTACATCATTCTGTGAAAGTCTCACTTTCAGCCTCGTTCCGTGCAGAAACTCGTTCTGGCTGCCGGACTAATAGGTAGACTTGGTTAATGACGATGGTGTGTATCTGGAAAAAACCATGGAACAAATGGGAAAACAATTCACTTCATTATTGTAAAATACATCAGCATCCAGCTGAACTGATTGATGTACATATTAATTAATGCGCCTGGTCCAGTCTTGCAGAGAGACCGTTGCGTTGGTAAAATCTGTGCAGTGTGTATCACATACAAGCATATCATCGATGGTCAATTTCAAATAAATTGTGACTTTCTATTTTCATTGATTTTCCCATTGTCCTATCTAAAACAAACTCCTGTATAATAATTTGGACCACTGGTGGATTAATGCGAGAATTCAAGAGCAATGAAGCGATATAACATGTGCGATTTATTTCCGGCCTTGAATTACTCAACTTTCATTAAACGAAAATTGATGACTCTTTTTATCACAGTAATGCGCTTATCAAAGCAAGACCTTAAAATCGTGGAAAGTCACTAATCACCACCGCGTGGTCTGGTTTTTATTCAATATGATTTTTGCATTTTATGAATCACTGACATCATAATCACATTTTATTTGTTCGTCGGAGTTTTGATTATAATTTGAAGGTCTCACATAGGTACTGCTCCATAATCACGAGATGTCTAACACGAGATAAAAATATATTGACATCGGTAACACTCATTACGAGGAGGCGTACTTGGAAAGAAAACACTGGTTGCACTTTTCTTGATAAAGGATCTTCCGAAGGAATCGATATTCAAACGATTCTTGCTTAACTTTTAGCATTTTCATTTGTTATACCAATCGAATTATTGTCAATTTTTGACGTTTCAATTTGTTTTTTGTTCGTTTCTGAATGCATCATCGGAAGTTTTTCTTAAGATTTCAATCATTTCTTTTACTTGTATAACAATGAATAAGGCATGGACATATTGCTACAATGATTGTGAAATAAAATGATCACTGATCACTTATCATTTAGTTCATGGCTCCTTTGAGCAAAGGAAATAGATCATCAAAATTTTTCCAGAAAGAGTCCACAATTCTCCAAAAAAACACTGTTGAATCGATTTTCGCAAGTAAACATTTTTTAGTAAGTCTGCTGATTGCACAAAAAAATAAACATGTTTAAAATGTATAGAATCCACACCAATAGCCATTGATGCTACGTGCCATAGGTGAATAATTTCAATCACTAGCAGTTGATATTACAGCTGTTATTGAGTTGCTTATTCTTGTTAGAGTTTTGTAATTCTTTAGCCTCTTCTTGACTGGATCCAGAATCTTCTTTCAACAGATTCCCTGCATGAATGCGCGTATTAGATAGAGTATTGGGTAATTGTTTATAACTTGTTTCACGGTTTCATCCAGATGTGCACAAAATACCGTCATTAATCAAGTCTGCTAAAGTCACTGGCCTCCAGTCCAGTACATGGTATGGGAGTTGAGCGTCCCTTAGATATCTAATATTAATCATAGATGTCCCTGCTGTCGTGCTTGCAGAATTAGAAAGTAGAGAGGCATTGTTGAATGATGATCCATAGGTTTTTAGACTTGCTTTCATCAAACCCACAATGCGGTCGGAGATGTTCATTAACTACAATTGAGTTCTCAATATTAAATCGCTTGGTGTACTTTTCTCTTTCACGATAAAATCATTTGCAGATTATGATAAACCCATTGCTTGACTAATATCAGAATGAACTATCATTAGCAATTTTCAGGAAGTCTCCACCATAAGGCAATGTAATCTATTCCAATTTCAATCCGTGCGTGACCCCTTGATGTTTTTAAAAATGAATTAGTGATCAACTTTCCAGGCAAACTTGAGCGATCACTGTATAGTAAAACTTTTTTCACTTGTGAACTAATGCATCGCAATACATGACTGTGGTGGCCAGCACGTAAATTGATTTTGATTTGGAAAAACACTGCATGAGAGAGTTCCAGAATAATGTTCATGCAATATTTAATTAATCGCAGATAAGCGGTTGACATAAAGGAATAAGTTTGCCACCAGTTTAGTTGACACACATTTGAAAAAGATACCGTAAAACCTAGACTACCACCTTCTACATCTATCTATCATTTTGGGACTGTTAGTAGCAGGCAACCTATCAGAAAATTTGAGAGCGCATATGTTTTGCAATCTCCTACTAATTATTCGTTGCATTTCGCTATTCAATTATTTGCATTCATGTGCTTCATGCAATACACAGGAGTAACACGTTCTCCAGTGGATTCTGTTTGTGTTGTGTCCGTCTTAATCTCTTTGCCGTTGTATGTATAGACCTGATGGTTGACAATATCATCATTGTCATGTAACTTTCTTTCGTAACCCAGGCCTACATGTAGTACAAGGATCTAGTCTATCAAGAAGTGCCTTAATTTATAGCTACTGGGTAGAAAAAAAGTAAATTGATTGGCAAAGATGAATCGTATAGTTATTTCATGCCGATATTGATAAAAACTTTAATACACTGTATGACATTTGCATATAACTTTCAGGCCTCACAGTATCTAATAAGGGAGTCTGCGAAACAGTAGCGTTAAAAAGCAGTAGGTACATCAACGAGTATCAAAGCAATTTCTTAACTTTTTGACGGCGAGACAATTGAAAATAGAACTCCACCTTCTTATAAAACGCGATCCCTAGCAGATAGGTCTATTAGAGTTTTCACGGTAGGTGGCCATTTTTAAGATAGGCCACGATTTAATTCTTTTGGAGATTAATTACTTCAGAATATATTGATGTCAAACTTTTTAGAGCCATTTTTATGGCATCTATTTTCAAATCAAATTTACCGATAGGACAATCATAGTCTTCAACGTTCATACTTTTCATTGTAGGTTGTCCATTGTTGAACTAGCTACATTCAGCTGATAAATATTTCAGTCACAAAACAACACATACCAAAAGGTCCCATATCGTCGATACCTTTGTATTGGCCGCCAACTTCGTATGATTTATTTGTTCCATTGAAATATAGAATAGAATAATTAGGAGGCCCATCGATCCCATCGAATTCAAAATGTTCTCCTGATGTGTCTGGGAAGACAAATAGTATACGTGCTGGAGTTGAATATTTACATTGAAAATTGTAAAAATATGAGTAGTGGAACTTTTTATTTGAACATTTGTTATACATGTCATATTTTGGAAGATTTGTCCCATTTGTATCAGTTATCTGACTGTTCTATTAACGAGGAGATCAGGAAAAAAAGCGGATTCAAGGACGTCATTGAAGAGTACCGGAAGAACAAATACCGAGGGGCTGGACATGTCGCACAACTTCCCGATAGAAGATAGACAAACGCAGTCGCAGAGTGGTACCCACAAGAGTAGAGAAGATCCATCAGGAAGGTCCCCGAGAAGATGGGAAGACGACCCCACGAGAACGTTTGGACTAACATGGAGAAGAATATCACGATCGAGAGACAAATGGAAAATATGCTGTGACCAGCGATGCCAACCCGGCATCCGATAGTCTGATGGGTCAGTGTAATCAAGGTAATCTGACTGTTCTATACTGCCAACATTATTTGCAGGACAGAAATCACATAAATCTGATAGAAAAAATCTACTCAATTTCAAAATCGAGCAAATTATAGTTTTTTGCTTGATTTCTTCATCTGTCAAACAGTGACATTATGTGACAGATTTATTTTCCATTCAAAGAAGTAGATTGAACATGAGTAAAGTTTGTCAAATTTTAGTGCTCGCTATGAATAACAATAATTAACATTTCTAGCGTATTGAAAAATTGAACATAATAACTGAAGCTGCAACAATCCGAAGCAGTATCGCTTTTCTGGATGTTCGGTTAACCGCTGGGCAATACTAGCTGAGATGTCGTTACTTGATTTTTACTGCAACTTGAAAGAAATGAGCTGAATATTGAAGTTTAAGCATTTTTTGTTGGGCAGATAAAGCACATTTAGTGTACCAGATATCTTGAAAGAAACGATAGAGCTTGAAAATGTACAATTTTTTTGTACTCCCAAAAATTGAGGTTTTCAATCCACACTAACAAGCATTAGTGTCCACCAAATCAGAACTTACCATTGAAACTGACGTCCTTTAATGCGTCTAAGAGGATCTTTCCTGTGACTTTTCCTGGGTGCATTGTGCAATTGGTTTGATTACCACATAAGACGTCTTGAAGGTTTTTCAATGCGTAGGCGTACGCCAACACAGCATCGGTGACAAAATGTAAATGCATCATCGGTTTGAAATCTGTAAAATAAGCGAACATGTTGCATGTGAATCTGAAAGTCTACCGGTTCGATTTATTCGACATTTTTTTACCGGTTCGATAAAGTAAGCATATAATAGGTAGAGTGTCAGTTCAAACAATGTCAGCATGTAGTGAAAATTTGTAACCCCAAAAGTTTTAAACTTTTTTATTTTGGATCGTAAGAGCGTTTTTTAAGTATTACTTCAAATTGAATGTCCATCATTAGAAAGCATTTGAGGCGCGTTAAAGATTTTTCAAAAACAAAGATTTAGGCACCTTAAACTTTCAAAAGAAGCAACTTTATGAAGTAACCAGAACTTCCATCATAAAAGTTAATGTCATCATTTTTAAGATCTCATAATTCATACTGTTTATAACTCAGACTATAGTTGACAGGCGATCAGTATGATGTGTCACTAAAAGCTATTTAGTTGCATCGCTATTGTCATCGCTTGTCAAATTTTCAATCATCTAAATTTGATTTCAAATTTAAGTAATGAATAGAACATTGACGAAACTAAAACATGATAATCAAACGCTCTTTGAAACGACTCATGAACTGTCTAACGAGTTTTCGATTTGACAAGAAAGATCATTTTCTTGCATGAGTGTCAATTTATTTGTTCGGTAAAATGAACAAATATGATTTTAATTTCTGGAATAGCACTAACCCCCACAAGATCATCGAATCGCCAATGCAACCGGCCGTTCCTGACCGTGTGGGTGGCTACTGGAAATGGATATCGCGGTGTTCCAGCTTGTGCGATTCAGAGGGAATAGATGAGTGATGAACGAGGCTGTAAAATTCTAAAGAAAAAGGCTGTTCCAGGGGTATGTCGCCCAGGACGAAATAGATGGCATTTCCAGCAAAATGGAGTCGATCGGCGCATTACTGTTCCGCAGCACGCGAGTTACTGAGCAATTACTTTTCAGGAAGTTGAATTGGGCGATGAGGAGTCATCGAATGGTCCACAAGTTCACCTAACTTAACTCCCGTTGATTACTGGTCTTGGTAACACATTCAAACAAAAGTTTATATGCACTTTGGCCTTCTCTTTCCAAATTTTTAGACACTTAAACGAAGAATTGAGGAGGAAATGGAAGGAATGCCTTTGCTGATGTTTCGGGATTCCTTGAGAGCTTTACTGAAACACTGCGACAACTGTTTGGATCTTAATGGTGAACTACTCGTACTTGAGTATTCAATGTGACCCACTGACTTTTTACTTTGATGGAAAGAAATGCCAGCTTTATTGTATTTATGCAGAAAAATTTGAAAATTAGATTGTTCATATGAAACAATGGAAGGAAAGTAAAGGCTAAAATGAACAAATTTCAATAATATCAGTGAAGCACTTCCTGTTAGACAAGACGAAAAATTAGTAGGTAAACATATGATCATTTTTCAATATCTTTGACAAGTCTAGAAGCTTCCAAGTGACGAGCGTCTTATTAAAATGATACCTTAAAAACTCCTTTTATAATTCAAAATAGAAACTTTTGGGGCACCCTGTATATCAAAAGATTCAGCATATTACGGAGATTATGCTCCTGATGTCTAAAAAGCAATTGAAAACATTTTAAAAGATACACTTTTGCTGAATTATTCCTGTGGCTACATGCTAGGGATTTGGTTGGCCTACTTCAGATTTTAACATGCAAGTAGCATGAAACTTACAAGATATCAAATATGATGAGAAATTTCTGATAAGAAGCTTAATCAAATATGAAGCTAAATTGTATATAAAGGAAATTTCAATACGGCTCCATTATTTGAGTTTTCAAACAAAAAATAGAAAATTATTCTACCTGTCTCAATTTTTGAGTTTGTTAATTTAACAAACTTATTTACAGCTTTTATTAAACAGGCTAAATGGATCTGAAACATTTTGGCTACACTAGTCCAAATTATTGACTAGCAGAATATATTCTGACGGCAACAAAAATTATTGCGTAATTTTAAGCCAATTTACAAATGGCTAGAATCATAGTAAGAAATTAATCTTGGTAAGCAATGGGTGACTTCACATTTTTCAGTATTACGTTTTCGTACATCTCGTTTTTCGCTGCCAGCATTAGAGTCATTTTATATACCATATTTTCGTACTGATCTGGGTTGGCAACCTTCACGTGGTCGCCCGTTTTAGTACTTGCGCAATAACAAGCCGATGAACTAATGCCAATGCCCGAGCAAGCAAAACACCTGGACAAGCTAACGGAATTGTAAACTATTACGATTTATCGAGTTACTTTGATAATCTGATACAAGTATTGTGACTCTTAATTGACAGATTTCTCTGAGTGTCTGTGAATGCATCACTGCTAGTGTTATGTTTACTAAAGAATCCTCAGATCAGACTTGGATTGTGAATCAGAAAAGTTGTGTCTTTGAATTGCTTTGAAATAAGTGCACAAAAAGTAATTCTTGTAAGAGAGCCGCGATTACACAAAATTAATTCGTTATTGCACAAACTAGCCTACACAAAAAAGCTAAGATATTGTTATATAAGGATGTGATGGGCCTATTTATTGTATTCTTTATTTTTGCATTATTTACTTATTTTGTTGCACTTTCATAGGTGCCTTACTAATGCGCAGATTAAAGTTTCATATTCTTTTGTAGAAATAGAAGATAGATCAATGAAAGCATTGATGAACATAACTTCTATAATTCGAAATAGTGGCCGATAATGCACCCATTGTGCATGCTGCCGGGAATGCTGCTGCATTTATGTAAAAATTCTGCATGAGATAGGTCGAAATGTTGAAGTTACGTTTGAGACATAATGAAAATTAAAGTATAGATACAGAGTTGCCAACGTTCCTGGTCCTGACCCTTTCTCAAGGCAGTTACTTTATAGCAGTACTCTAGCTGTCCATGCTTTATAGTTAACTGCCTTGAGAAAGGGTCAGGACCCGAAACGTTGTCAATTCTGTATCTATACTTTATTTTTCTTTTATTGTGGCATAAATACTTCGGGAGAGAATACTTTAGTTTTGAAAATTTCTTGGATATGGTCCTCCCGCCCACTGTCATTACTTATGAAACAGGATGACACTTTCATGTACATGTATTTTGCTCTAAAAGTCTGTTGTTGCTATTTCGCTATCATTGTCCAAAAATTAGCTCCATAAGTATAAAGAGTCAGCTATATTTTTGACCAATTTTTCGAGGAGTGTGTAGGCCTGAAGCATGTTCTTAATGGCAAAGTTATTTCTATTCAAATACTTACAAATGATGAAACGGTATCATAGCAGGAGTGAGGATAGCGCAATCTTAGGGAATATACAATTCGATTCCGCAAATATTCTAAACAGACTGTTTAAATTCCTATCAAATTAACGTTTTGTGAATATGGCTTGGCTGTCGGTGGTAATTCCTTTTATTTTACAAAGAACTTGTCCTTTTCATTTTGAAGCTAAGAATGCCAACTTAGCTACTACATTATTGCTACTTTTATTTGCAACAGTAGCATGATTTCTATCAAAATTTGTTTTTGGTAATGAATTTCCATTACCAGATGTTATACATCAATTAATTGTTATCAGGAAATTTCTCTGTTATTGGTATAACTTATTGATATAATATTTATATCTTAAAAATCATTTTACACGCCATTGGTCTGTTGATTTCGATCTAATCAGCTTAAAGCCTTGTCATATTTAAAAGCAAGTATTGCAAACGCCTTTACGTCAAGCAACACATGTACAACGCTTCGAGTAAAATCGTTCGTAGAACCAACACCATCGTGAGAACATGATCGCATTTGAGTCGTTCTCACACCTGCAATGAGCGGTTGAAGATAAAATGCGCTACATTTTACGAAGCATCATTTCACGAGTTATTGGACATATTCATAAAATTTTGTAGACATTGCCACAAATGTTCCATACCGGTATACCTAAAGTAGTAAGAAAACAAACATTTCGCGCTAATCAGTAAGATGAAATCATAATTCCATTCATAACTCTATATATGCAGGGTTGCATAGCTCTCAACCTGTGACGATGATGTACACTGAAAGCAATTGGTAATAAAATATTTCGAAAAATATGGTCCTGTGACCTTGTCGGAATTATTTGGTTATGCACTTAGATTCCATACATTGTGCTTTACATTTAAAATACTCATACTTAAGTAGATCATTTTATCAAATTTTCGAATAGTCCTATGTAGATTTCAAATTGGACGCTGTGTTGTAAATTCTAAAACGTAGCAAATGAGCAAATGTCTAGTGCGGATATAGTGAACTTCATTAATATTCAGATAACGTGCATTTTGTCACAATTCAGTTAATTCTCCTGAATTTTTCATCACTTGACTGTTCAAAAAAAAGTAAATTGCATCAGGAGTTAATTCATTACGGTCAATTATATGTTGTATTTTCATTTACTTTCTTTTAAGTTTTAATTATTTGCGGTAGGATTTTGTAAATATGAACTACCTGCTACAGTTTCATTAAATACAGTATCCTTAATCTGTTAAATAGATGGCAAGTACAAACTGCTAAAATTTGTTGCAAAACTGCTCATTGAATCTATAAAGCAATTTAAATTCAATAATTGATGTTGAATTCTCGTGAGCTGATTGTTTCTTATCAATCGATGTACACACAGCAATGTATTGCACAGCAACCCGACAATTCTTCTTCATCCCGACAAGTCTTATTCCAAGTGAGATAAAATTGAAAATCAGTTGTGTTTAATCGTTAGTGGGAGAGAGAGAAAGAGAAGGATAGAACAACAAAGCAGCATTCTCTTCCTTTAAAATGTCTGAATATATAAACTGTTTGAATCGAGCCGACGAAAGTAGGAACTGATAAGCTGATAATGGAATCCAACAGGGTACGCAGTTTTGATCTGAATTTTTGATATGACCTAAAAATAACTGAAAATCACTTCATTTCAATTGAATTTCTGGAATGATAAACGTGTCACGTGTGTTAGATACCTTCAAAGTGTCTAAAAAGCATTAAATTTCAAAAGATAAATGTCTCTGTATGCTCTTGCCTGCTTGTCTCACCGATCCCTCAAAATTCATGCTTATGAAAATGTGCAGATTAATACATATTCAGGAATGCTCATTGCTGAGATAATCCTAATATCTGATTTAAAATCTTTCTTATCATTGTTTGGTAGAACTATTAATCTTCATAGTATTTAGATTTCTTGCCAATGAATTTCAAGTTAAAATATTAACTAGCATGAATTCATTTTTTTTACATTAACTATCAAGTGAAGTGCATTATCAAAAAGATTAATAATTTCCACTGATCATAAATTAATGAAGCTTCGTCGACAGGAGTTCGGTATTCTTTTCAAAAATGGCACCAAAGATGTTCGTCATTCACTGACGTATACTTAAGAAGTATGTAAATTATTATTAATAATAATAAAGCGTTTATATTCATAAAATGGCAATCGTTACAAATACAAGAACCTTTCATAGAAAATCATAGATTATAGCCAAACACAAAATAAAATAGATTGACAGTTAAGTAGGCATGTAGTATCGCGCTTACTCAAAACTCCAGAATTCGTAAGGGAAGTCATGAAAGGAAAGAAACTTTTTTCCGTCGCACTGATTTGCAGATAGGGGTTTTGATAAAGTCTTCGATGTATTGATGAAATATGAGTATGTGATACGTGGGTATACTTTTTTGCGACTTCGTTGAACAAATGCTTGCAGAGTTTTTCTCGACGGGCTTGTATCTCATTATTTGCACACGCACACATTAATTGTTAAAAAATTGTTAAAGACAAATTTTAAACTGCCTTTCACTCTTTCTAATTTCATTTTTTATAAATACTCACATTTGTAGAAGATTGTATAGATGATTTATAACATTGGCAGCAGTTGCCGTGACGACTTAATCATTATTTATCCACTGATTGTAACAATGAATTTTAACCGATGTGTGATGGTGAGACTGAATTCCGCCGCTGGTGTAATACAATCTTCAAGCATGCTGAGAGCAAGCAAAACCTAAAGCATGTTAGTCACAAATTCAGGTCTTGCCAGTCGTCACATGTCCTTTATGTTACTGGTATTTATTTCACTTATATAAAAAATAGGGATTTACCTAGTCCTCCCACACATTTGGAGTGAGGTGGTACATTCGCCCTTTGACTTGATTTTGCTCAGATTGCTTTAGAGCTAATCTGTGCGCGGCTTGCGGTTTCGAGACTCTAGTTTCAGCGTATTTGCAAGCTTATCCCTAAATATCATTGGATTTAACCGACTGAAAGGTCACATCAATGACACATTTTGAAATATACTTTTTGCAATGATCTGATTATTAACACTTTTTTGCAAAGTGCACAAAAGCAAAAAGTTATTTGGATGCAAACTGACTTATAAAAATTATCTTTGAAGAAGCTAAATAAAGTTGGGAATGAAGTGACCAATGCTATCAATCGCACCAATTAGTGCCATAAAGTAAACTCATAGTTTGTTGATGGTACGCAACCGAAAACAACAGATGCGCTATATATTTTAATTGATGACGCTATTTCAGGTGAAATAGCGAAAATTTCAGTGAAATTTTTTAAGTATTTTCTTTTTTGTCTACAGGTGAAATGACACATACGCATAAGTCGTGATGTGTCTTCTGGCGTTTGCATCACGTCTCTATTTAATTTAGTGACAGAAATCATAACAGCGAACATTGAAAAATAGGAAATATGGAAAAAGAATGAATAATATTCAACTACATAAATAGCAAAAGGCTCGTTTGACGTCATTTTGCGTCTTCAGTTGGCTCTTCAAGCTATTATTGATGAAAATTATGTGAAATTATGCAACTATGTCCTTGCAAAATCGAAATTATGGATGAAACGTGATGGTATCCACTTCGAATGGATTTCTAGAATATCAGCAATATCGTCAGATTCAAGCCGATAGCAAGTTCACACGCTAGTAACATTGTGGAATCATTGTCTACTGTATCTGGAATGTGATCATTAAGTACCATGTCTTCTATTATGATTTATTTCAGGTGAATATGTTCTCCTAAAGGTATACAGAGACGGATTCCCGTGTGCTGTTACTCAGGAGGTGACTCTATCTCGGTCATGGTATCCAATCGTAAAAGTGATGCAGTTTGATTTAGAGATTATGCGCCCTTCCCTTTTGCTTGCGTGATTGGCCAAGCACACACAATGCATGAAGCAGCTCGTTTAGAGAAAACACGAGCTTCCATCTGTCATGTGAAAACTACATATCTTTGACTCAAGCGTTCCCTGTGATTTGCTGAATGTGCACGTTTAATGTGGTGTCAACGTTCTAGTTCGTCAGAATCCAGAATTGAATCTGCATTACGTTCAATTGAAAATTGATCTTTTTTGCCTTTCGAGACTAGTTCCGGACATGACCATCAGTACTGGGGAACGTCATCTATAAACCCCAAACCGCAAGCAAGGCAATTTATCCATGTGCCTAAAAGTAATTCGCACGCGGCTTTAGCCCGGTGAAGGCATAGTGAGCGAAAAACAGGTAGGCAAGTCTAGTAAAAGCCAAAAGTACTAAGGAAAAAACATTTTTCTGGTGCTCGTCGAAAGACACATTTCACTCAGACTCCAACAAACTTTCGATCTCGTTTGACACAAGACCCTCTGGATGTCAATGATAAGACGTGATATCTGAAACACTGGAAAGTTCGAGGGCAACATCCCAGTGAGAGGCGACTTAACTGGGCTCAAAGACACGGACCAACCTCGTGAAGAGATCGAAAATGAAATAAGGAATGCATGTCAGTGCATATAAAATAAGGTGATGGTCCTTAAAGAGGATGACGTAAGTGAAGCACGTCAGGGAAGTGTCTGGGTTGGTCTGTCAAATGCTGACACAAAATAGGCAAAAAGCTTGATATTGTGATATGTCGCTTGATCATCACCCGGTCTAACTTGACGATGTTGTGGATTGTGGAAAGACAGAAAACTCTTCATGATAAGCATGGGTTCGTCCTGTTTCTTGTAAATTTACAAAAACTGGACCATAATGCTTTAAATGGAGAAAAAACGAAAGTAATATGCTACGCTACAGGGGACATCCCATGATTTCTTACAGTCAATAAGGCGAATCAACCAGTGATGAACGAGATAATTCAACAAACATACTGGTAATTTCTAATGCTCAGGTAATATGGTTAAATAGAGAATGTTACAATAGTTCAGTCGTACACGTTCTGACAGTCTGTGGTCTGTTGAGTTCACTGCTATGCTACAAGGACTAATTCCGAATTTTCAGACGAGATGAAGGTCCAGGCGTCATGGATACACGACGTGGAGATCATACTATGGAGACCTCACCAATGATCGGAGAAAGTAGAAGCAGATGTTTTCACCAGAGGTTTTCCTACAATAATCGCTCGTGGTCCATGATGTGTTGGTGGATTCAATTATGAATTTTGAGCGAGAAGCATTATTGAACAAATTATGTGATATTAAGCCATTTATTATTTAGTCATTAAAATGTATACATGTAAAGCTCATGCAATAATGCCGTTAGCAGGTTAAAATAAAATGGCAATTTAATTTAAATGATTACATGTATATACGATAATATTAAATGACCAATTCAGCATCTAGCATTGGAAAGCATCGCATTCATGATTATTAGTATTATTTCATTTTCCTCAAAACAGTATTTATAAAATGCAAAACATACAGTACATGTAATGAAATGCAATCAGCGACAAACATGACAGCAATTGATGTAGGCATATACTCACATTTTATGTTTCAAGTCAATTTTCACAACATTTACTGATCACTTTTCTTGAAAACAAGGAAAATTGCATAAATGTGTTGGCAAATTTGAATATAGATTCTACGTATTCTGTCTGGCATGCTTATTGCACGCATCCTCTATATTTAGTCGTCTTGTTGATATTATTCAATCATGTTTTACTGAAGTGCATTTCTCCAGACATCACATCAGTGTCGTATAGGATCAGCTATCGATGATAATGTTAGAATGACATTAAAAAAATGATGATTTAGTACCGATGGCTGAAGACGCAAAATATCGAAGCAGCCTACTGCTTTAAGACTAACTGTCTTCTCGTTTTATCGATAGCTTAACGAAAGATCTTAGCTGTGTAAATCATTCTTTCGTAGAAAGAAATTCCAAATAGTAAAAGACAGATGACCGTGGTCGTTTGCAATTAGAAGGTGATAAAAGTCATATTCAAAAGTTATAGAAATTGCCTCATCATTTTAGAGAAAAATGGATTTCCCCAGCGAAAGATAGTCATTCTGGTTTGAGTTATTTAGAATTATGCCGGTTTGAGAACGATATGAAAACATATTTAAGCTTTGATATTGACTGCGACGGAATCAACATCATCATAAAATTTAAAACAAAAATTCATAAATTAGATGTTGCTACAGGAAGTTATAATGATGTAAATATGAAGAACGTCTATGTGAATTATGTACTCATTCAAAAGTGGAAGGTTTATGTCACTTTGTGATTGAATGTTCTATGTGCGAGAAAATGCGACAAGAAATAGGACCAGAGTTGTGCTATTGCAACAGTTTCATGGATCAATGAACTGTCTGACACAAAAGGTCATTAAAACCATCGCCAAGATTCTTCAAAAAGGTAGCAACATGTGATTGATCTCCAAAGAAAATACAAATAAACATCCAAAAGAGGATCATTGGATCTATGGATTAATTTATAGTAATCAAACATTTTTTATATCAAAAGATTCAGTTCTTTTACGGAGATTGCGTTTCTGCAGTCTAAAACATTTTTGATCACTTTTTCAGAAGCTAAATGTTTGCAAATTATTCCTGTGTCTATATACTAAAGATTTGGCATCTCTATATACATGTAAGTAGTATAAACTTGTTAGATATCAAAAGGAATGAGCATTTGCTAACACGTATCTTAATTAAACGGAAATTCAGCTGACTATGAAGGAAATTTCATGGACCGCATAGCGCAAGTCTTCAATGAAAAGTTGAGATCTTATTGAGTTTCTTGACTGAAATTTCAAGTCTTTGATTCAATTTTTGTCGGGATGATTTTATGATTCACAAAATTTATTTTTCATTTCTTGAATATAAATAGTAATGTTCACCCATGATTTATATCTTTTTAAGTTAATTATGATCATCGTCTTTGATTGCGATATTTGCTCTTTCGGTGGCAGGAAGTTTGTGGTATGACCACGCTCAAGATATGGTCATCCATCGAATTGCTAATTTAGCAAACGTTACATCTCCAAGTCAAATCCGTGGTAATTTCTTCAAAACGTCAAAAATTTGCTTATCTCACTTTTGGTGTTGTGTCTTAACTCGAGTTCATTTAATAAAATTGAAACTGCTTACACATTGGCGATTTAATTGATCCTGAGATGCCATTCTACCTAATATACTTACTCTATGAATGGATCATTCACTTTTCCTTCCTTTTTTGTTGACCGCCCGCGCTCCTGCTAACGAATGTGTTGAAATGTGTTCCGTTTGAATGAGCTCCAATTGTTTTCCAAAGATTTTGGAAATAAACATCTCTTGACTTATTGACATAAAACAATTTAAGGAAGTATGAATAGCTACAGTCATGAAAATCAGAAATAGTAAGTAATACACAGATGCAATTAGTTCTTTAGTTGAACAATTATTAATCCACTAAGTAAAACACAGCTTATATCAGTAGCTACTTCGTTAATAGTGGCAAGCATAAAGTGGTGGCATGCTTGCTGCAAACTGATCAATCTTTTCACTGCCGCATGCGACTGAAGGCGAAAATAGAGGTCCAGCGCTGAAGGCGACAAAAGTGGAATAAAGTTTTGTGTGCAGTTCATCAGTCTAAAATTTTGTGCTAAAGCTGAACAATGATTGAAGAGAACACAATGCGATCACGCTCTTCAGTTGAGCGAGGCAGGGGTAGCGCTTGACTGATCAGCCTATAATGATTTGCCTCAATTGATCTGTCCTATCTTTCTATCATCTGAGTACGTGTTGAAGCTAACCAATGAATAAAATCAACATGCACTTACGAAATAATGACAGAACATTCATGAGCCTACTGTTTGAAACTTTTTGTTGCAGTAATGAAAAATAGAGATAGTACTCTTAATTAGACATGTTTGCACGCACATGTAATCACATGCACTTTTACATGTATGGGCACAGCATAGGGAGGATACCTCAATGTCAGATTTGCATTCAGCTTCACCGTGTAACTAAATTTTCATATCCGATTTGTCGCAGTCTTGTCTTCTTTTTCAACGTTCTAATTATTCTTTAGACCAGAGATGCACAGCATACGGCCCACGGGCCATGTCCGACCTTGAAGGACTTTTTGTAGCAGAGTTGGAAGTGGGTCAACGAAACTTGACCCATGACCCATGACCCACCACATGTTTGACCCACTTGACCCACCTGACCCACATGCTGCAAGGGTGAATGATGTGAGTGCAATTTCCTTTTCTGGTATCATCTTTAGTTTCATTTTCATTTAAGATTGTAGGTCTATCTAGGTAGAGGACTAGTGTATCAGATCACTTGTCACATGATAAAAAGACATGTAACCTCATCAGAATTATCTTATAATCAAATTTCATGCACCACAAATGCCTAAGGTTCTAAAAAAATTAAACGATTCTGTTTCTTGTTATAATTCCTGACTATCCTCTTTAGTGCTACCTGTTTAACTCGTAGAGAGATGATTAGTTGAGTTGAGGGCCCAACAGACTTCAAATTTTACATTTCTTAATCAAATGAAGTTAAAAAATCCAATTGCAGTAGGCCTAAATCATTTATTCATGCATTTTTTATGTTATATACTACATGTGTGAAAATTATCCCTGAAAAATCGTCAAACTAATATTTTGTTGTTTCTGATGGCAATCGATTCAAATTTCATTTATTTCCGCTAATGTTAGATTTAAGTAGAAAGTTGTATATCTGATGTAAGAATGACATTCATTGGAAAATCAAATGGAGTAAACATGCGTAACGCGTGAATAAAAAATTGCACGATTACAAGATTATAATTCATGAATTGGCTTTCAATGTACGTACATACGTATATGAGTGGCGCTACATGTGCGAGTACGTTGTGATAACAATCACTAGAGACATCATGTAAGTATTCCTATTTTTATTGATACCAAATCAAATATCAATACGAAACTTTTTATTGATGCGAAGTGTCAAGAAATATCTCCTCACAGAGCTCTACCGTAATAAGTCTGTGTGAAAGGGATAAGTCTATATCAATGACCTTCGTATGAATTAGCGTATTGCAGATTATCATGTATCGTATAAGCAATGAGATGCATGGAACATGTACGATGCGAAAGTAGATTGAACGGCTAAATACTTTAGACATGAAGCATGTACAATTGTACATGCATATTATCAAGATATTTTTATCAATTACATATTTCGAAAATATTTAGGTTCTGATCAATCTTTACCAGAGATTTACCATTCTAATCTCTACCAGAGGATATTTTCTACGAAAGACCAACAAAATCAAACGAAGCAAGCAAAACGAAGGTCAGCTGGCATTGCAAGAAAATTTTCAAGATTCTGAATACCTGACTTCTTTAGTAGCTGTATCTCTGAAATCAAGGTCACACATCATTGGGTATCGTCAGACATAGCGACCGAGAATCGAGCATACACAATTGTACTCAAACAACTTCTCTCCATCAACCAACATCACTCAGTAGACAGTAGCAATTGTTTTCGAGCCTTTAATTTGTGTGAATTCCGCCCCCTTTCGAAACTGTATGAGGCTTGTGAAAGTCAACGGTGTTGCATATTTTGACTGTGTGCATACATCACCCTTTTCAGTGACACTGACTCAATAATTTTTCATGAATGATAAGAATGCGAATAAGTAAGTTAACTGTATTTGATATTGTCAAATCTATCATGGGTCAAACTGGTTTGAAGTGGGTTAACGAAGTCTGACCCACGACCTACCTGACCCACGACCCACCTGACCCACCAACTTTTCGGAAAAACATGACCCACGTGACCCATGACCCACGACCCACTTCCAACTCTGTTTTGTAGCCCTCGAGGGTAATAAGGAAGCTCTTATAGAATATTAATTTTGCAGATTAAGTAATTGAGTATAGATCAGAAAAAATGCAAAATCCCACTTTTCAAGTTTCAAGTTCCCAAGTTTTGTTATAGCTGTGACAGTGGCTGTTGAAGTTTCAACCAACGACTCTACCTGGGCATGATCGCCTGCATCCATGTTTCTGCTTGCATTGTATCTTACTTTATTGACCGTTGTCGGAGGCGGTCGTGTATCTCTGTTCTGTGCTGCCGCTACGTAACTTTGTCTTTTTCAGATGATTTGTTGGTCTTCATTGGAAAATTTTATATCTTATAACGGCACAGTTGCTTTGTGATCTATCTTTTCGTGAGCCTCCTTTTGATATTGGCTTAAAGTCTTTGTAACACTGCTGCTATTGTCAGTGAGCTATATCCGTTTCAGCTGATCGAATTGATTGTAGTACCACTACTTCAAAGCTTGAGGAAACTTGAGGACAGTGCTTAAAAGCTTGAAGACGAACGAATCACCTGGTATTGATGGCATACTTTCCATACTTCTGAAAAGTTCAACTGAATCACTGTCCTTACCGCTTTGTTCAATCAAATTCATAATGAGGGAATATTTCATGACTGCTGGAAAATTGGGATAAATATGTGCAATTGTAAAGACAAAGCCAATGGAACGTGGCGAATTCAGGCCGATATCACTTTGATTACGGATTATTAGCAAACTTCGTGAACATGCTGTCTTGAAGCATTTTTATGATGAATTGATAAGTAATTATGATGGATATCATTTGTCTTATATTCCCAATTCTTCAACGGTGTGCGCACTGATTGTAATCCACGACACAGTTTGCAAGCTATTGGAAGAAACACAAGTCATCGGTGTCAGGATTTTAACCTTTGACATGTCACGTGCGTTCGACTGTATTCCCCACCATCTTTTCCTTGATCGTATTTCAAAATTATTGATCAAAGACTATAATCGCTTTGTCAATTGGCTGAATGACTATCCTCTCAACCGCCAACGAGTCAAATTGGGTCAGATCAAAGGTTGCTTGCTTCATTTTATCAGTGGTGTCCAACAAGGATTTAAATTGGCACTATATATTTTCCTTCTGTATTTGTCAAGTTACATGTACAAGCCATTTTATCATTTTGTGAATACAATGATATATGCCGACGACATCACGTTGATATTCCTGTACATGATTCTGTTGACGACTTTAGCATCGTGTTAACCGAAATGTCTCATTTTAAAGAATGATGTGATAACAAGCAGATGCGACTGAATGATAGTACTTCGAAGATTCTTAATGTAAGTTATTCGAAAGCTCCCTTGTGTTCTATTTCTAATGTTCAGAATGTGACTGATATGAAAATCTTGGACCTCTTTTTCAATGATAAGCTTACGTGGTCCAGACATCTTGATCATATTGTTTCAAACGTTTCTCGACGATTGTTTGTAATTTTCGCATTTTAAAAAGTTTTTTAGTCACGACCAACTTGTGCTAGTGCATAACTTCATTGGTTGATCAGTGATTGATTACGCATCATGTTTTCATTTTACATGGTGCAACTCTGGAAAAAATAGTGTATGTTTTGTAAAAGAGCACTTCGTATTATCCATGGCCCTGATGTCAGTATACATGTGACAAATGTGAAATTCTTACTTATCAAATTCTGCTCATTCTTATGGTGTTAATTGATTAATACAACTTATCCTTCTGATTTCAGAATCCACAAAGGTTGCAAAGACTGAGTGAACTGCTTTACCGCTACTTTGTTTTGTTGAAATATTTTTAGATTCTAATGCAAGAACACTGTGATCTAAATTATAAGTATTAGAAAATACCACAAACAGGCACTCACCTTTGTAAACGACATTTTTTGCACATTTCTCTTCAATATCACTGCAATTTTGAAGAAAACTTTTTCGATATGAACAATTGCACTTATTCTCAAAGTATTCAGTCAACCATGGATTCGTATATTCTTTGTCGCTTGGCCTTCGACTAAAATTAAAATGTAGAAATGTTGAGTACTTGAATTACAATTAATTACTGTCATAATAGACAAAGATAGAGAAAAAAGGCAAATCTCCTATTCCTTTGGTCGAATTTCTATTGTTTTATGAAATAGCGGCTACGACGTGTTGTGGCAGACGCCTAAGTTTTCAACGGAGTCAAATAAAAACCAATCTGCCAAGTTATAATATATTCGCGACGTGTCGCAGACCTGCTGCTTCCTCAGGCGGTAGTATTAAATGATATATAATCAACTGATATATTCATTTAATAGCACCGCCTGAGGAAGCAGCAGGTCTGCGACACGTCGCGAATATATTACTGTATAACTTGGCTGATTGGTTTTTTATTTGACTCTGTTGAAAACTATTGTTTTATAATTGCATAAAGACCGCATTCGATTTCCTGTGTATTCACGGGTCGATGCGTGGTCTTTGAAGGTGTATGTAATTTTGTATAATTTGATAAATGTGATTACATCTTGAAAATATCTCCGGAATTTTCCGCTTTAACGTGACATATCATACGCTGGTGTATAAGAGACTAACAAAATTGAATTTCCTGTTAAAATTAATTGAAATGACTGTAAGCATTGGAATAGTTCGAAAACAGAGTATTCAATTAAATCTCTTCCTGACGTTATTACATAACATCTCCAAATGCGTTCGCGACCCTTTACCTCTACCATTAGCTGAAGGAGTGAAATTGTTAAATCAGCAAGAAATTCGACACAAATCGGTTGATAGATCAAATGTCAATTTGAAAATGGACAGCAGTTGAATGATTCCCTTTCCATAACACATATGTTACTTAAGTTATCCACTCTGCATCAGATGGACAAGAGTGGCATCAAATTGGTCTCATAGCATGTTCCATTTAGGAAATGCTTCATATCAAAGGTCAAAACCATTCTGAAGAGTTCATAATTTTTAAAGAGATGTTCAGTGCCTCAGTCTTAATTCCGTTTCTCAAGTGCTTCATGAAATTGTTTGTAATCTCTGAATGCATCGAATGAATTTCAAAGTATCAAATGGATAAGTCAGAAAGTGCAATACAGGCAATGTCGTATCGACATGAAAATTTCGGCAGTGTGAGGTGCTCTGTCATCCAAGTGGACAATGAAGTATGCTAATACAACCACAGAATTAAATATTTTGTTTATCTGCTTCGAAGCGCGCGCAGATGAATCTAATTCTATGAATACAACATTCTTAAGCAATCTTAGGTAGTGTGTGATGAGCCTAATTTTGATTGCAGCACGTACATTTTTGTAGCTACATCTGCAATTTCAGATGAATAGATAGAAACATTATTCTATATTCTTTCCTGACGAATTCAGTATGAATTCAGAAGCTTTGCAATCACTACAATCAATAAGGAAACCACCAAAGCCACGTTAAAAGCATCACCAATCAGTCAAGTATCCTAAGAGCGATTTATCATAATACCCAACCGCAAGGTTGAAGGAGCGAATTTACTAATTTATCATATAATTCTTTTTTATGACTAGCACTTATTACAGCGCATTGTGTGTGTGCATTTTGCTTCTCTTTGTTAATTTTATGAAGTCACCGTTATCGTTCGCCCAGACAATCAACATCAGTCACAAATGATGCACAAGGCAAGATAACCGAGGCATTCTATCTTATGTTAAAAACTGCTAACCTTCCAAAACGCAAATAATTTTAATATTTCTAATTCTTTTTATCGTACGTTGAGTCGCATGTCGTACGAGAAGGCATTGGCAATCATTCAAATGCATTGCTTTCACCATAATGTCTTCACAGTAATGTTAAATCGTTTCGCATTGTCGGTTACATTCACAATTTTATTTCATAACAAAATAATCTAAAGCTAGCTGTCGACACTATTAGTAATTTACATAGATATTTGATATTCTCTGACAAGGACAGGATGACAAAATTACTTCAATATCCAGCATCTTAACCTTTTCACTTCGGAGAACACATTATGAATGCCCTGATATCAATGATGCTTTTGGTACGATAGAGTTTAAGTTCAGCGTTTCTCCATAAGTGTATATTAAACGTGCGCGCTCACCTTCGATGAACCAACAATTCATTAATTCAATCGAATATCGGATTATGCATGGTAGGCCATTGAAATGCGATGTGGACATGGATTGCAAGGTATCTCGTGTATGTCCTCTGTAATTTAATGACGTTTATCGGTGGGGATGCATGCATGCTATTGCTGTCCGCATTGAACGATTTTGAGGCAACTTTTTGTAAATACACAAAGAAGTTAAAATGCAGCAAGAATTCGAAGAATGAATTGAAGACGACCACGGCTTCCCAATGTCGTATTTCCTCTTCTATCTTTCCCTTCTACATCATTATAATTAAATAAGAGCCATAATTAAGCACATGTTTATATCAGGCATGGGTAGTCACTAAGGTAATCGGGGATCAAAAGAATGCAAACCAAGAGAAATCTGAGATTTGAGATTCTAAACAATTTTGCGGCTTCATAGAAATCAAGCATCTAAGCAGATTGAATTAATGGATTTAATTCATTAAATGGGATGGGTTTCATTACTCGTATCAATCTTCTTAAGAAAATATTAGCTTTCTTCTGATCACAAAGGAGATGCATTTGCGCCTTACTATTCATTCTCCATTAAAAAGATTTAATGTCTCATATTTCTGGAACATGAATTTCCGCTGCATGTCCTACGGGAATAAAACTCACTATTTCTTCTTAAAATAGCGAATAGTTTCAAGGATAAAGAAAAATTCAAATTCTTGATCGATAGAGCTTCTACGGCTTAAGCCATTTACCCTAAGGTACAATGAACATGCAAATTTTCCAAATATGTAATAAATCTTAGATCTTTTGGCAATTTTTGGAGAACCCAAAATTTTTGAATATTGACAAGGATCTTGCGATTCACTCAAAGGTAAAAACTCGTGATTGAAAACACTGACCATGACTGACTGTCCCTATTTTCCATGCACACGAGGCACACTGTGATTCGGAAGCCGAAGAATTCCTTCTCCTATTAGTTTAAAATGTTGTCAGAAAATTTTAAAATTATTGTTGCAGTTCAATTAAACACAGTTATGCAAACATCTAATCCTATCAGATGAAAAGAATTTGATGGCAACATAAGCTCTTCTCTAATTTTAACATGAATGCGTGTACATAGCATGTAAATGCTATCAAAGTTTATTTATATGTATGCTTGATCAAATAATATGTCCATCACCTGCCTGATAAATAAATATGATTACCATAAATTAAGGCCAATATTAAAATGCTCACATTTATGTTTCAAAGAACCACCAACATGCCATTACGTGGTCATTATTCTGCTATTAATTTTGTCACGCATTCTGTTATTCCGATATGCATCATCAGCTAATAACTTGCATGCCGAAAGTTGTAAAATCTTATTTTGAGAAATTTGTTGCCTGTAAGGTTTGCTTTAATATGTGCAAGTCAGCAAACAGGTTGTATGCAGACTATTTCTTTTTTTAATGGAGACTAAAAATACAAACTAACTTTTGTTCAAAGCAGCTTTCATGCAATAAAAAGGCATGAATGGCAAAAAATCAATATTATAAGGATGACTTCATGAGTAAAATACTTTATTGCGTGATCAGCTAAATGGAGTATGGAACTTCTAACAACTTTATTTAACTCAGTGACAATAAGATGACCTTGCATTTTTAACCAATGCAATCTATTTCACAATATGAGTGATTCTTCAAAATTAATTAAATTGCATAGATGAGATAAATGCAAATATGTTACAATTTCCCTGAAATTGACTTATTCACCGATTAAGCGCAAAGTTGAAAAATTTGTATCACTGGGCCTATTAAATGAACTATGGATTAATGAATAATTGGGATGTTTCCGAACTTAGATATTCAGTCTGCTGACATAGTGTCTTTTCTATCGAACATGGAGTGGACAGTTCAACAAAATATACCTCAAAATGTGCGATATTCAAGGATCACACAGCAAAAAGACACAAACGATGACAAGTTCTCCTGATCAGTTTGTGTCCGCTTTTTCGTGCACCTACTATCCTTCTTTTAATATTGATCAGAAGGACAAGCTTGATCAAAAAAATCTTGTCATTGAATTCTGCCATGAGGCTAAGTGAATTAAATTTCTCAAGCCTGCCAACTTCTAAATATAGACTCTGACGGCCTAACATTATCGAAAAGGCGCTTTCGAAATTATACAAATTCTTCGACTGTAAGGGAATCGTGGTGCAGGGAATTCTTAGCACCGCAGACCATTTTTTCATTCAACCAATACATTTCATTTTTCTGTTTTATCACTTGGCAAGTTCAAGCTTGCGGCGTCGTTTTGAATCAGTTTGTACCTCCACCAAACTGACGATTGGATCACGATTGTCATGAGTGTCAATGGTTTTTCTAGAAGCAGGGAAAAGACAACATTACGTAATCTGGTAATTCAAAAGAGATATTAGAAATGCAATATATCATCTTCAAATCTTTAAATATCGCACTTGCATTTCCTTGTAATGCAGCGAAAGTTTTGAAATTAATACAATTTTGTAGAAGCTACTAGTGACAATTTTTATTTATCATCGCTTTTACACCGAGGGAATAGTCATATGATTCAACTGGCAACACGCTTGGATTGTTGAACGTGAACATGATGCTTTGACAGAAGTGTTATGAAAATGAACTCTGAATTATGTACATCTCCACTGGTAATCATTTTTCTGGCGCTGCACCCTGGCGCCACAAGACATCATTTGCTTGCTTGCCTCATTGAATGCTTTGAAATATTATTCTACATCAAATATAGTTTCTCTTTTATAATCTTTTATTGGATTCATCAGTTCAACGTTATCAATGCCCAAACTCGCCAATGTAGTGTTCCTTGAAAATCTACTCGTGATGACTAAATCAATATGACATCTATTGACAGACAATCGCTCAATACTCATAACGTTCATTTGATGCCAAAAATCTACAATATCCAGAATACAAGTAAACATTTTCCTAGGTTTCTATTTTCTATTATTAACTAATCGACTTCATAAACCGTCAGAAGAACCGGAGGAAGGTCGTGAATTGTGAATCATGATTTAAAACAATCTGGAATATGTCTAAGGAGATGAAATCCACTTTTCCAACCTGCACGTCAGTTGCAATTGTTTTCGGAAAATCTGCACATCTTAATCCAAAAATAAAGAAATTAATCAGATCTTTTCATACTTGGAAGCACATTAGGTACGGAGCCTTTCTTCCATGTGACCGAGTTGCTATTTATCCCACTCTCACTCAGTGATGAGTGTTTACCAAGAATGCAGAATGCAACTATTTTAAAAGTCTCATGTCTGGCCCGACCAAGGTTTGAGCCAGGGTCTCCCGGACGCAAAGCGAACACTATACCACAAAGCTACAGCGCCGGTTGCCGATATCCACATCTGTTCCACAATTCAAACGGAATTAAGAAAGTGACTTTCGAATTTCAAAATAAAATTCAGAAGGAACCTTTGCACGCATGTGAACTGTCATATGACTTATCGTGTGATATATCACATGATTCACGACCAGAAACGCATTGGAAGGTTGCTTTCAAAAGATTGAGCTTTGATGGTTTCTTTGATTGCACACTGCAGTTAATCATGTTTTGCTGACAATAGAATGAACTTTGACAAAAGTGAACTAGATTTAGCATCTTTGCTGAGATTATTTCGTTGTTTTCTTCTTTTAAAGAACGAAAATTGTTCACAAAGCCGGGGTTCGGCTATTGTATTCTGTTGATAGTAGCACAGAAAGCTTTCAAAAGAATTAAGTTTGTCAACAATTGCGCGTTGTTATTCTTTAGTGCTGTCTGTCCATCGAAGTACATGCGATCAGGTACACATACATAGTAGAACGAAGGTTCACTACAAGATTTTCCACGAACCAACTAAGAAGTTAAGAGCAGGGTTTCATTTTGCCACTATTTCTTCCGTTTTGATGAAAATCACTTGTCGGTAGATGGCTGCATTATTGGACTTGGCATCGCAATTTGACTGCAGCACGATGATTACACGCCAAATTGATGCAACAACACAATTTTTTGTGTCAAACACTCAAGAATTGATCTATGTTAAGCAAGCGCATGCAGATACTGAAGTAAGTAATCTTTAATCGCATTCATAATAAGCTCAAGCTGCATGCATGTATTGGATTGGTCACATCTGCGCAACTTTGTAGATCATGCCCCATTACTTATATCATGACTCTACGAACACGACTCAAATACCATGAAAAAATGCACCGTTAATTTCCGTTGGAGTCGTTGGCAACCCCAAATGTTCTAAGAAGTAAGGATGCACGCCAAACACACACCCTGACCAGAATTCATCGCAGAGACATTAATGCTAAGTACAAACTAATCAAATTTTGGAAAATTGTGAATCCTACATCTTTTGGATGACCCAACGTCGATAGAAATATACAAAAATGACAGTAGTAGGCTTACAACTAACAGCAGCATGTATGTTGTAGGCGTTGGAGATTGTGCCTGAACTCTTATAGGAATACGTAATTTGATTCTAAAATATTCCTTGCAGGTCGCCTTACTGCATGCATTGTGTGTCTTTTATTTGCCATAGTCTCCAGGAACTGAACCACAGCGAGTTCCCTTTTTGGCAACCACTTGTAAACACAATCGCCATTTTCATTCGTACACGTAGGAATGACGCATAAGTTCAGAGTCTCATTCGTGTTGAAGCAGGAGAAGGAGGCAAAGCACTGTAGCAAAGTCTTACTACAGCTCTGTTGGTTATCTTACTAAATATATAAATAACTGTAAATTAATATTGTTTACACTAATAAAGAACTATGAAGAAGCAGGAAGAAATGGAGTTGGTATCATAGTAGGTGAAAACCTTAGAGACTGTGCAGGTGAAGTACACCGATGAAGTGATAGGAAGGTATCACCATGGATGGCAGAAAGAATTCTGCGATTGCTTGGAGAGAAATTTGATTCGTTCCGAGATGAGACGATATTATTTATTAGGCGACCTAAACGGACATGTTGGAGAAGGAAGCGGTGGGTACAGCTGTCATGGAGGGTACGGTTTTGGATGCCGGAATGACGATGGAGTCTAGATTTTGCGGAACTTCGAGGATCGTTATTTTAAACACAACCTTTCCAAATCGAAATATCCACCTATTTACGTACAGCAGCGGTGGTCGGAACACTCAAATAGTGGTACGTGACCAGGATCGCATTTCAGTGACGGATGTAAAGGTCATTCCATCAAGTAACATCGCACAGCAACAAAAACTGCTTATAGCCGATGCGATTATTAAAATTCCCAAGAAACATCACGATCAGCGAACTGGACCACCACAGTAATGGGAATAAGACCGTTCCAGGACACCATAAAATCAAAAAAATTAGTATCTTTAAAAACGACATAAATTCATAAATTTAGACCCTTTTTCAGGTTTTTAAGACCTAAATTCATGAATTTGGTTCATTCAAAAAGTACCATTTTTTTCAAAAATGGTACTTTTAAAAACGACATAAATTCATGAATTTAGGTCTTAAAAACCTGAAAAAGGGTCTAAATTTATGAATTTATGTCGTTTTTAAAGATACTAATTTTTTTGATTTTTTTTTTTTTTTTTTTCAAAATCTCAAATTTATGAATTACAATCAGGCGAAGCCCTAGAACCTTCGGTTCGATTTTCACCCTTAAAATCATGACCGTTCCAGGACACCGAAAATCATAAAAGTTAAGAATCTAAAATTTGAGAATTACAATCAGGTGAAGCCCTAGAACCTTCGGTTCGATTTTCACCCCCGCCAAAATCATGACCGTTCTAGGACACTAAAAAATCAGAAAAGTTAAGAATCTCAAATTTGTGAATTACAATTTTTACCTTGAAAATCATGACTGTTCTAGGACACCGAAAACCCGGACACCGAAAAAATCATAAAAGTTGAGAATTTCAAATTTATGAATTTTATCCATTTTTCAGGTTTTTAAAATATATCATGTGATTCAAAAAAAAAAAAATATTTCTTTAAAAATGGAAGAAACAAAAGTGGAAGGAACTTCAGAAATGGAAGGAACTTCAGAAATGGAAGGAACCGCAAGAATATATCCTTCATTATCATATGAACTTAGTTTTAGTACACCCTCCTTTCTGACTTCTAAGGATTCCTATAAGTATTTTTTTTAATTATAAAATGAGCAACATAAATGAGTTTTTTAAATTATATGGAACACAGACAACAACGAATTTTGACCTAAAGAAAATTGCAAATGAATTAGGAATAAAGAATTTTCATGTTCTAATGAGAGATGAATTACAATTCCTAAAAAATAGGCCAACAGGAACCTTCAGTTCCCGGAACAAAGTTCCATCAATAACTGTAAATTTCATAACGAATCTTCACACTTCAGACCAAAACGGCGTACATTGGTCAGCAGGTATCTTTAGTAAAAACGGAGATAATTATTATTTTGATCGCCCGGAGGCTGAGAACTATTGGTTCGATTCATACGGGCTTCCACCTACAAATGAAGTAAAAGAATTACTTGGAACGGGAACATACAATACGTTTCAAATTCAAACACCAGGCACTACTTATTGTGGACAATTATGTCTTTATGTTTTATTTAAATTACAAAAAGGAGTACCATTTCTAGATATTATGTTAGAATTGAATAATGGAATGGTTATGCCTAATAATAAAAATAATAATAATGATGATAATTAAAAAGCTAAAGCTCTGTTTTCTGTAATTCATTTTGATAAAAACGACCTCTGATATCCTCATTATCTAAATCTTTAATTTCATAAGTAATCGGATAACTTTGATTTATTTTAGAAACTTCAAATATTTCTTTAGTCCAATAGCCAACAAAGCCTTTTTCAAATTTATTCTTATATTTAAATATTCTAACTCTATCTCCAATTTTAAATTTCGGCTTAAGTTTCTGCAAATTCGGATTACTCTCATTCAAATTATTATTCTCAAATATTTTTTTTCTTATCAAATCAGGGTCGTCAGAAGCATTCTTTGGAGTTTCTTCAATACCAGAATGAACTTTATTATTATACTCTTCTACAATTCCTGGTAATATTTTTAACCATTTCTGATTTCCTTGCTGAGTAAATTTCTTGAAAATTTTATTTTTTAACGTCCGATTGAATCTTTCTATCACTACGGCCTTCCCAGCGTTTTCAGTTGAATAAACAGTTTCAAATAGTGGCTGAACGTTTCGGTTATAAAATTCCGACCCTTTATCAACAAACAATTTTTTTGGCTTTCTATTACTTTCTTTAAAGATTTCTTCAAACGCATATTTAACTGAAAGACCACTTTTATTTTTTAAAGGCTTTACCCAAGCGTATTGTGTATATAAATCTATAACTGTCAATGCGTATTTGTAGTCAGACTTTGTCTTAGAACCTTCGGTTCGGTCCCTTTCATTCGGCATATGAATAAGATCAGCACTCCAAATATCATCTTTATTAAATACTTTTACTTTTAATAAATATTTAGGCTTTCTATATTCTTTATGAATTTCAGATGTATAAACGTCTGAATTATGATTTCGAGCGTTGCTCTCAGGGTTATTAGTTTCATTTAAACCCTGACCGAATAATATTTTAGCTTGTAAAGCTTTCTTAACAAACATTCTTTCAATTTTTTCTCTAAATGTAGGATTCTGAATACTATCTAATTCTTGAATCATCTTCTTATCAGCTGCATGACGAGAACTTAGATCATGATTTTGATAAGCTAAATCATGCCTGTAAGCGGCGGCATCTACTCTATTTATTGGTTCTTCACCTGGTTTCGGATTATTATTCTCATCTAGTCTTATATCTAATCGAGTTCCTGGCCCAGTATATGAATGACCAGGAAGATGTTTTTCTTTCGAATATTTACTCCAAATAAATCCAGGAAAGTTTTCTAATGTTTTTTGTATATCACCACCGTAGGTAGTAACCAAACTTTGTTTATCGTCGTTACCTTCATAAATTTTACAGTTTGAGTTTTTATTTTTGTTTAATAGATAATTCAATAAATCTAAATTAGAAATTTTTAATTTAATTAAATTTTTGGAATTTTTAGTATTCATTTTAAAAGATAAAAAAAAAATTAAGAAGATAAAAAAAATTAAGAAGATAAAAAAAAATTAAGAAGATAAAATAAATGTTTTACCGAAAAGAAACAAAGGTCCTGAGGTTATTACCTTATCATACTAGGACTTAGATATATTCCAGAACCATCTTTAGTTTCTTTAATTTCAATCAAGTCATCAACATTGTGGAGAATATTTTTAAGAACTCGTTTTCCTTCATCAACTAATTTTAATTTACTAATAAAATTATCTACTACTCCTTCACCCCTAGCAACTTTCTCTAACTCTCTATTATGACGTTTTTGTTCTTCTAATGCTGCCTTCTCTGATTTATTTTTATTTACTGCTTGGACAATACCAGCTGTTCCACCTGCAACACTTCCTGCAGCTGCTATGCCACCTATTATTAGTGGAATTAATGGGAGAATCCCGCCATTCTTTTCTTCTTGTAATTTAATATTCTCTATCATTGGTTTACTTATGTAATACTTTTTTTTATTAATCGTAATAGTTTTAGGGGTATTTTTGTCAACAATATTACGTAATTTTAATTCAACAGTTTTATTATTAATATTACTTTTCGCTTGCGACATTTTTAATAAAAAATTTTAAGTTAAGAATTTAAAGTTATCAAAAAATTTAAATCTATTCTAGTTATGAAAAATTTTTAGTTAAGAAATTTTAAGTTAACAAAAATTTTAATCTATTCTAGTTATGAAAAAATTTTAATTAACCTATCGGAGCGAAGCTCCTCTGGCTTTAGCGCTTTAGCGCTTTAGCCGATCCTAACCATCTTCCCATTAACAATTTCAATTGAATATTTTACATCTTCTAGCAATAAACCATAAGCCATCAATGAAGTTGTAGAATCTTTCTTTTCAATATTAATTGTTACATCACAACCATTTTTAATAATATCTTCAGATTGTGCACTTAAATCGAAACAGAAAATTGGATATAAATGTCTCCAATCTCCAGGACTTAATTGTGGTTCAACTCCAAATTCTATACAAAGATTTCTATAAGAATCATATCCTTCCATAAATTGATTATTGGTATCATCGAATCTTAATGGATCAATTGGATATCGAGTTTGATTTAATGAAACTTGTAAACTTCGAATTGTATTAATATGAAAAATATTATTGTTCTTATCAAAACTTGGAGAATTATTTCTTTGAAATGTTAGTAATAAATATCTTGGGGTATTCGCAGTTCTAGTAAAATGCCAGTTAAATCTTTGTTCGGAAAAAGTTACTGAACTAGCAGTTCTCTTTAGAAAAGTTACTGGAATTGGTTTGTTAGTATTTAATCTTTTTGCAATAGCTGATTCAACCTCTAAACTAGGAGTAATATGCGTAATCCACCATTCAAGTCTATCAATTTTTAAATATGCTTTTTTTCCAGTCTTACCAAAAAAGATTAATTCATTATTTGCTGTACGATGAATTATTAATTTAAATTTTAATTGATATGATATTTTATCATAATCTAAATATCCGAATAATGGAGACAATGACCAATTTACTGTCTGTTTACTTTTCTTGTTAAATTCACGTCTTTCTTTATATGCATCATTATTTGTTTTATTTAAATGTTTTGCAATATTTTCTACATCTTTCGCAATTCCTGCGGCATCTGTTCCGGCGTGAGTTAAATCATCAACAATTATACCATCATTAGTATCAGGAAACCAACCTTCGATTTCATACTTTTTATTATTTTCACCAATTGTTATAAATCTAAGCATTGTATCAATTACACCTGGAGAATCACTTATTGTTTCTATATTTTGAGTTGCAACATCTAAACGCATTTGTGTAAATAAACTTGGGAAAAAATTATTCTCTAGTGTAATATTATCGGTATCTGGTAATGGTGTTGTAAAATTAGCATCACTATATAAAGAATATTCGCAGTGTAAAAATGAATTAGGTAAATATAAATAACTCTGCTGATTATCAACTTCAAAAATTAAATCACCTCCAGTGTTTACTCTACTGGAAGATCCGGGATTCATGGCAATTCTTATATAGTCATTCTTTTTTTGATTGTAACTGACGAACGGAGGATCGTCTAATTTAAATTTATTTTCGATAAGCGAAGACATTTTTATAAAAAATAATTTGACTTTTTGTTTTTTTCTCACAGATAGAAAAAAAATTTTTTACTAAAATATAATTTTAGAATTTTACTAAATATAATTTTAGAATTTTACTAAATATAATTTTAGAATTTTGCTAGACCAGCTCCGCTATGAATGCCATTACCTCTTATTTCTTCAATTGTTTTTTCATTTTGTTTACTATTAGACGGAGCTCCGCTCCTCAAGGTTTCACCCTCTACAGCTATGTTAGCAATTTTGTTTTTTGTTTCATCTGAAAGTTTTTTTAATTTTTTTAGTTCTTCAGAATCATTCCTAAGTTTACGAATAGCTTCTAGTTGTTTTAATTCGTTTTGAGACTTGACAGCATTTGATATTGCACTAGCTGTACTACCTATAGCAGCTGCTCCTTTTGCAGCAGATGTAATCAAATCTTTATTATTTTTAATTAAGTTAACGATACTACCAATACCAGAAAAGATGCCATCCCCTTCTTTTTGAACGGTTTCTCTATTATCATAATGGTAAACCGGATTCATACGTGGTTCATGAGCAATTTTTTGATTTGAAGCAAATTGTTTAAGATTGTGTTTATAAATTATAGGCATTTTTTAGTAATAAATTTGACTTTTGGGAAAAATATAAATACGGGCGAAGCGCGAAGCCCTGGAAGACATCTCCGTTGACCCATGAACCGATGTCCATTATAAAAAATGTTTATTTTTTGTTCTTAACTTTTACAGATTGGGTTTTTGGTTTAACTTTATCAGGAACCAAACCTGCATCAATCATTCTTTTTATTCTATGATTTTCTTTCATAATATTTCTTTGTTTTATTAACTCTTCTAATTGTTTTATTCTTTTAAAATTATCAGCTCTAATTTTATCCATTTTTAAAATTATATACTTTTATATTTTTAAATTTTTTTTAAAAATTATATTTATACTTTTATATTTTTAAAATTATATACTTTTATATTTTTAAATTTTTTTTAAAAATTATATTTATACTTTTATATTTTTAAAATTATATTTATATTTTTTAAATTATATTTATATTTTTTATGATTTTTATTTTTTGTAGGTAAAAAATATTTAAGTTAATATTTACACTAAGATTTACGTTTATGAATATCTAACAACTTCGAGATAACTTTATTAATTGCTTGTTGCACTTTATCTATTGCATCAAGAAGCGTGTGATGTACTTTAATTTCTTTTTCAGTCATTTCTAATTTTTTCTGACTTTTCTTTAATTCTGTTTTTAAAGCATTTAATTGAACTTTAAGACCATCTACTTTTCTTTTAACGGAATCTAACTGTTCTTTATTTTCTTTAGAGTTTTCTTGTAAATTTTTCTTTAATTCATTTTCTAAATTGATTTTCAGAGTTTTCATTTTATCAACTTTTTCATTAAGTGATTTTACTTCAATTTTTAATTGATTTATTTTTTTTAATTTGTTGAGCAATTTTAGAACTCAATTCATTCACACTTTTTTGGAATGTAGTTTGTAACTGTTTTAAATTTTTTTTAATTCTTTCAGGTAGTTTTTCTATTTCATCTTCTAATTGTTCTTTTAACATTTTTATCTGATGTTTATTTTTAATTACAGCAGATTTTAAATTTATAGAAAGTAATATTAAAATTTTTGATTGTTCAGAAATCTTTTTAAAAAGTTTTGCTATATCTGCTTCTAGCTCTCTATCTTTTTTATCAAGTTTTAATAATTTTTCGTTTAATGATTTGTCATTAAGTTTAAGCAACTTTAATTCATTCATCAGTGGAACCAAAACATCGTTTATATATTTTTCCTTTAAGTCATTGATTTGTGTATCAACATATTGTTTATTTGTTAACTCTGTATTTTGTTGTGGAAGAATAGAAAGATGTAATGGACCAGATAAAACGTCTCCAGTTTTCATAATATAATTTTCTATCTCTATTTCTAATTCACGATTATTCGGGATATATGCACCTCCACCAACATTTGGTAACATCATTTTTAAACAATAAAAATAAAATTTTTTCTGATTATAAAAATACATAAATTATAAAAATAAAATTTTTCCTAATAAAAATAAAAAAATGGAAATGACTCAAATTTGTCAAGTTTGCAATATGCGTTTTTTAAATCAAACACTATTATATTCTCATATGAAAAACACACCATGTGGTATGCATATGAATCAATTACAACCTAATAATAGTATGCAACCTAATAGTATGCAACCTAATAGTATGCAACCTAATAATAGTATTCAGTATAATAATATTCAACCTAATAATAGTATTCAGTATAATAATATTCAATCAGAGCAACCATTACAAAGATTAAAGCATTTATTTATTTCAGATAAAGAACAAAATCTTTATACTGCTAGAATAAATACACCTAGGCAAAATACACCTAGGCAAAATACACCTAGGCAAAATAATAATAATTATTTAGCACAAAATAATCCTTTTGTTCAAAATAATAATGTAGCTCAAAATAATTATGTTGATAAAAATAATAATGTAGCTCAAAATAATAATGTAGCTCAAAATAATTATATTGATAAAAATCAATTTGTTGAAAGTAATAACAAAAAAATATGTTCCGGATGTAATAAAAATATAACATCAAAAAATTTTGCACGTCATTTAAAATTATGCGAACAACCAGAAGAGGTTAAAAAAAATAAAAAAAATAAATTAAAAGATCAGTTATGTCGTAATTGTAATAAATATTTTACAATTCAAGGAATTACTAATCATTATAATTCTTGTATAAGTTCTACAAGACAATGTACAAGTTGTCAAATTACTAAACCTAAGACAGAGTTTTATGATAGTAAATATCAGTGTAAGGATTGTTTAAAAGAAAAAGTTAAATGTAGAGGTTGTCAAAAAATTATATTAAAGAAAAATTTTCAGCGACATGTAACACTATGTCCAAAACTTAATCAAGATCTTAATCAAGATCTTAATCAACATAATAATAATAATTTATATCAAAATAATAATTTATATCAAAATAATAATTTATATCAAAATAATAATTTATATTAGTATTTCAACTAAAATAGTTGTATTTCAACTAAAATAGTTGTATTTCAACTAAAATAGTTGTATTTTAACTAAAATAGTTGTATTTCAACTAAAATAATCTTATATATATTAAAATAGTTGTATTTCAACTAAAATAGTTGTATTTCAACTAAAATAATCTTATATATATTAAAATAGTTGTATTTCAACTAAAATAGTTGTATTTCAACTAAAATAATCTTATATATATTAAAATATTATTTTTTTATAAAGAATAAAATATTATTTTATTAAAATATTCTTAAGCATTCCGGAAGAGAGGAGAGGTTCGGAACATACTTCTTTTGAGTATAGGAACAAAAAGTCCGACACATTCCGGAGGTTCTACAGAGGTTAAAAACACTCATAAGAGTGTAAGAATGCGAGTCCGGAATTAAAAAATAATAATTCCTAAATTTTTATTTTAAAAATATTAAATGAATAAAAACGAAAATTTGGAAGATTTATATTCACCGGTTATAATTAAAAGTAATAAAAGTAATAAAAGTAATCTAAGTCGTCATAAATCTCTTAATGCAATAAACGAAATAATAAATAATTATATGAATAACACTGAGTTTCAAGATACACTAACCCCTCAAGATCCGAATCTCAAAGATATTAATAATATTGTAGAAAATCCTATATATAATACTAAATATAATAATAATATAGATAAAAATATATATAATAATATAGATAAAAATATATATAATAATATAGATAAAAAATATTTAGAGACACTACCCCCTAATTCATCTCTTAATAAAAAAATACCACAATCAGATCTTACACGTCTTTGGAATTTTTTAAAATTTCATTGTATAAAAATATTGTTAGCATGTATTTTAATATTTTTTATTTATCATCTTGTTATATGTATTGGAAATCAATGGGGTTACTTTCTAACAGAGGAACAAAAGAGAATAAATTTTTATAAACAAGAAATAAAAACTTTTAAAGGATGGAAGACTGAGGAGGATAAGATTAAGGATAAAACTAATAATAAAAATATTAAACAAGGTAAAATGTATCAAGAAAATTTACATTTCATTGTTTACGGTAAAACTGGAAGTGGTAAGACTACGTTTATTAAAAAATATATAAACCAATATTATAAGGACGAAACAAAAGTACATATTTTTTGTATGCATACTTCTGAATGGCCAACTTTTACAAACGTCTATAATGATAAACAATTAGATGAGTTACAAGATATGGAAAGTTTTGCTGGTACACCTGAAAATAAATCTTTATTAATTTTAGATGATGTTGCAAGTTTATCAAAACAAAAAAATATGTCAGAAATATTTACAAAAGGAAGACATCAAAATATTCAAATAGTTGTATTAGCTCATAAAGCTTGTGATGTAGATAATAAGATTAGAGAAAACATTCAAACATTTTTTACAACTACACAAAATAATGCAGCATTCTTTAATGATATTAATAAAAATTATAAAATGAATATGCTTTTATCATATTATACACATCATAAATATGGAATAATACGTGTTGACACCATAAGTGAACATATGCAAGTATATGATAAAGATTTAAATATATTAGTAGATACCGAACATGAAATCTATAATATCTCTCAAGATTTTGATATTAGAATATATGCAAATGCAAAACATTTATCAAATCAAGTTATAGAACAAATAATTATCTTTTTAGAGTCTGAAGCAAAAGTACCACTAAAAATTATTCCTGATACATTTTATTTTTATTTTGATCATTATTTAAATGCAAAATTTGGTATACCAATACCTAACAGATTACAAGATAATGAAACATTAAACTATTTGAAAATTGCAATCAATGATGTTAGAAACGGTTTAAGAAAAGCAACCCCAATAATATCTGATGTTAAATCTACATTTTCTGATGCTAAATCTACATTTGATGAAGCCAAAAAAACATATAATGATATAAAACCATTAATAAATGGTGTAAGTGAAATACTTAATAATTAAACAAATTTATCATAATCGAACCGAAGGTTCTAGGTTTCATCCGATTTTACATATATATATTTAGGTTTCACCTCGAGGGACTTCGCCCCGATTAGAATTTTTCCATTATATATTTTAGAATTTTTTTCTCTAAAAATTAAAACATAATTTTTTTTTAAAAAAAAATTTCTCAAATTTTCTCTAAAAAAAATAAAAAAAAATAAAAAAATGAAAAAATTTTATTGTGTCTTATGTAAAAAAATTGCAAACAAAAAGAAGTTATCAATCTCATCTACAAAGTAAAATGCATTTACAAAATGTAGAACGAGTTGATGAAGGAAATATATTAAAATTAAATAGTTATAAAAACTATCTAGAAACATTGCCTACTGATATAAAAGTTAAAAAAATGTTTGATGATTATTCACATTCGGAATATAAAAAATTTTTTAATAGTGAAGATGAAGCCGTAACAGATATAAAATATTTATTTAGCGATACTGATGAATTTAACGAAATAGATGAATTTGATGAAGCCGTACATGGGACATCGGAGATGTCTTCCAGGGCTTCGCCAGAGAGTTCCTCACCCGAAACAGATATAAAATATTTATTTAATCAGTCTTTTGAATATAATGAAACTGATAAAACTTTTTCTGATATTCTAACCAACTTTTATAATATATTTAAGAAATCTTTCAAATGTTATATGAATGTAGAAGTACTTTATACAAAAAATGGACCTGATGGAATTCCTGAAGAAATAATACAAGGACATTTTACAAATTCGCAAGAAATTCATAATGTAAATGATATACAACCCATATTTGAATCGATGATACTTAAATTAGAAAATTGTATAATTGAAGCCCAGTTACGTGAATCTGGTTGGAGATTTGTTAAAATACTATCTAAGAAAATAGTAATTGATAAATATAAAAATAATACTGGTGGTAGTTATGTTCCTTTACCTTTCAGTTCACCACAATTAATCAACATAAAAAATGAAGATGAACGTTGTTTTCTGTGGAGTATTATAGCACATTTACATCCTGCAAAATATCATAAAGAAAGAGTAAGTTATTACAATAAAGAAGAATACATAAATGAATTTGATCTTTCTGATGGCTTAGATGAATTTCCATATGATTATAATAGGTTAAAAAAGTTTCATAAAAAGAATAAAAATTTAATAGAAGTAAATGTTTTTGAATTAAATGTGAATTATGTTTCTATTGGTAAAATTACTCCACTTTACTCAGATTCAAAAGAATTTTATTTGAATAATAAAAATTTATGTCAATCAGAAATAGTATATAATGATAGAGAAAATTACATGCATCATAATATTTTTTACCAAGGAAATATAATATGTACTGAAAAATTTGAACTTGTTAAAACACTAACGCCAATAATGATTAATCACAATAATTATAAAGGACGTTCTGATGATTATAATTACAAATATTCATCTTTATCTTCAGAATACCAACAAAAATTAGAAAATTTAAATGAAAGTTTACAAAAATGTAAAATAGATTATCAACAACAAACAAAAATGTTACTACAAGAATATCACCATAAATATCAAAATAAGATAGAAACAATTCAAAAATTAAATGAAGAAAATAATAAAGAATCGGCTAAAGCCAGAGTAGCTTCGCTCCGATTAAATAATAAAGAATTAAATACAAAAGAATTAAATAATGAAGAAAATGAAACCAAACAAAAAATAAATGAATCTTTAAAAAAATGTCTACAACAATATAAAGAACAATATGATAAAGAATATATTTATCAGCTACAAATATTAAATCAAAATTATTATCAAAATACATTTAATATTACAAAAGAAATTAATGAAACACATGAAATATATAAAGATGAATTTGAAAAACTAGAACAGTCAAAACAACCAGCACAAGCGAATATATTATATTATCAGGGACATTTTATATTGTGTAAAGATGTTTCTATATTTACAAAAACTTCAGATAATAAAAATTTTCCTTGTCTTCAATGTATGACAAGTTTTAGAACTTTAGAAGAAATGAATAGACATTTGGAGAATTGTCAACAAAATGAAGCAGTCAGAAACACATTTCCAAAAGATGATTATTTAGAATATAATAAATGGTATTTTAAAAATAAAGTACCCTTTACTATTTATTGTGATTTTGAAGCATATAATGTTAATATGACACAAAATCAAACGGAAAGTTCCAGGGCTTCACCCGATTCTGAAAATTATAATTCTGAAAAAAGTGCGCCTGGAAAAAGTGCACCTGGAAAAAGTTCAACTGAACAAAGTAAAGAAAAATATTTATTTGAACAAAAACCATTATGTTGGGGAATGTACATTCATTCGAATTATCCTGAATTATTTAAATCAGAATATTTACAATACTATGGTGAAGACAGTTCAGAAATGTTTACAAAGAAAGTAGAAGAATTACAAGGACTTTTTTCACAATTGCTTGAAACAAATAAACCAATGATACCATTAACGGATGAAGAAAGAAAAGAATTTTATTATGAAATAAATTGTTATTACTGTGGAAAAGGTTTTACAAATAAATATAAAACTGGTAGAGGTAGATATCTTGATAAAGTAAAAGATCATGATCATCTAAATGGATTATATAGAGGTGCAGCACATGATTCTTGTAATCTTAATGCTAACAAATTTAAATATAACTTTGTTCCTCTATATTTCTACAATGGTTCTAAATATGATTTTCATCTAGTAATGAAAGATTTATTTTCATCAGAAAAATTACATCAACAAAAAATAAATGTACTATGTAAACAAGAAGAAGAATATTTTTCAATGCAATTAGGTTGTATTAGAATTTTAGATGCATTTAGATTTTTTACTCCTTATTCATTAGATGTTATGGGAAAAACTTTGAAACCTGAACAATGTAAAATATTAAATAAATATAATTTAAAACCTTTAAAAGGAATATTTCCTTATGAGTACATAGCCTGCGGCTCACAGTCGAAGACTGATATAACTGGAGATAAAACCTGTAGTTCACAGTCGAAGACTGATTTTAACTCTGTGAATAAAATTATGGAAGAAGAACAACTTCCTCCAATAAATAAATTTAAATCAACATTAAAACAATCACAATTATCTGAAGAAGATTATGCAGAAGCTGAAAAAAATTGGAGAGAGTTAAATTGTAAAACAATGTATGATTATACAATGAAATATCTACAGATAGATGTATTAATACTAGCTGATCTTTTTGAAAACTTTCGTGATATGTGTTTAGAATATTACGGAATAGATCCATGTTATTGTTATTCTACACCAGGTTTAACATGGTTAGCAGGATTAAAACATACAAATGTTAAACTTAAACATTATAAAGAAAATACATATGATAAATTATTATTTTTTGAATCTGGAATTAGAGGTGGAGTTTCATCAGTTTTAGGTAATAGATATGTTAAATGTTATAATAAGAAAGTAAATGGAATAGTAAGAAAGAATATGGAATAATGAAACCTTTATCTCCAGAAGAAAAAGAAAAAATATTAGAAATTTTTCGAACGAAACGAGAAGGAGTAGAACGTGAAAAAGCAATTGATGAATTCATGCGAGAAAACTATTTGTTATATTATGATTTTAATAGCTTATATTCTTCTTGCATGATACAAGAATTACCAACAGGTGAGATGACATGGTGTAATAATCTTGATTATCAAAAAACATATGATGGAAATCGTAATTCTGGTTATATATATGAAGTTGATTTAGTATACCCTGATTATATAAAAGATGCAACAAAATATTATCCTTTCTGTCCAGAAAACAAAATTCCCAATATAGAAGATTTTTCAGATTATCAAAAATCTTTAATTCCTAAGAAATATAGGCCAACAAAAAAACTTATGTTAACACAAAGCAATAAAGGAAAGTATGTTGTTGAAGGAAGAATGCTAGATTGGTATTTAGATCATGGAATGATTCTCACAAAAATTCACCGGAAACTAGTGTATAAAAAATCTAAATGGTTAAAAGATTATATTGAGTTCAATATTGAAAAACGCAAAATATCTAAAAGAAATAAAGATGATTTTGGAAACGTTTTCTTCAAATTAATGAATAATGCATTTTATGGTAAGACTTTAGAAAATGTGCGTAATAGACAAAATATTGAAATAGTTTATGATAAAGATAGGTTTCAAAATTTAACAAGGAAACCTACATATAAAAGAACTACTAGATTTAGTGATGAACTATGTGCTGTACATCTAAGAAGAAGCATTGTAAAACATGATAAGTTTAATTTTATAGGTTTCACTATATTAGAATTAGCTAAACTATTTATGTATAGTTTTATATATGATTATTTAGCACCTGCTTATGGTAAAAACTATAAATTACACTTTACAGATACCGATTCTGTTTTCTTAGAATTAACAATACCATATGGTTCTTCACTAGATAAAGAAATTAATAAAATAAAAGATATCATTCATCCTTCTGATTTATGTAAAGTAAAAGATGAATTAGAAGGAAATGAAGATTTCATAACAGAAGCTATATTTTTAAAATCTAAATGTTACTGTTATAATACAACTAATAATATTAAAACACATAAAACATTAAAAGGAATTTCAAAGGCATCAGTGGCTAATCAAATAACATTTCAAGATTATAAAAATGCATTATTTAATAATGAAATAAAAACAGCATGTAATTATAGACTTAATTCAAAAAAACATAAAATGTATTTAAAAGAAGAACATAAATTAGCATTAGATCCATTTGATGATAAAAGAAAAATTTTACCTGATGGAATAACTACTGAACCTTTTTAATTTTCTAATTTCTAAGATAGACAAATTTGATATATACATAAAATAAAAAATATATAAAATATTATAAAATAATATAATAATATAACATAAAATAATAATATAAAATAATATAAAAATAAAATATTATAAAATAAAATAAAATAATAATATAAAATTATCATATAAAAATGGATAAAGTTAGAGCTGATAATTTTAAAAGAATAAAACAATTAGACGAATTAATAAAACAAAGAAATATTATGAAAGAAAATCATCTTCAACATAGAATGACAAAAGCTGGTATTCAATCTGATATGTTTGATAAATTAAAAATAACTGAAGAAGTAAAAACTGATTATGAAAAAACTGTCGAACCATTTAAAACTCTTGAAAAGGAACTTAATGAAAAACGTGTTGATATAGCGGATCCTGTACTTAAAACACTATTAGATGACTATGGTTTATTAGAGGCAAACATAGATAAAAAATTACCAAAATCTATGTTATTCGAACATTCTACTTTCTTTTTAGATAAAAAATTATTTGCAAGATTTTATCTTGGTGGTAAAGAAATATTTCCACAACCTTTACGAGGATTAATTTTTACGCCAGATAAAAAACCTATTAGTTTAGATAGAAATTTTGTTGATCTTTTAAGAGGAGCAGATTTAAAAAATTATGCTGTAGAAGATCTCATAAAATATAAAGCTATGTTAGACAGAGTTGGTGTAGTAAAATCTCTTAGACGTTATAAACAATTAGAAAATTTATTATCATCGGGAGTTAAAGTAGGGAAAGGTTTATCTGAAAAACAGAAAACAATAAAACAGAAAACAAAAAAAACAGAAAACAGAAACAACTGTATTTTTACCAGATGATCCACAAGAATTACTAAATAGATTAAATATTTTAATATCGGCAATAAAAGAAGGACATAATTCTAGTTTTAATGAAATTCATGCTATATTGAAAAGACTGTTAGAAAAGAAGATTCTAAATGAAGAGGATTATAAAAGTGTATCTGAAATATGTTGTTTCTAATTTTTATAAAAAAAATTTCATAAAAAAAATTTCATAAAAAAATATTTCATAAAAAAAAATTTCATAAAAAAAATTTCATAAAAAAATATTTCATAAAAAAATATTTCATAAAAAAAAATTCATAAAAAAAATATTTCATAAAAAAATATTTCATAAAAAAATTTCATAAAAAAATTTCATAAAAAAAATATATTTATTTAATTTTTTAGTTTAAAAATGTGTTCAGCAGATTTAGACAAAATTAATAATCATTTAGAAAATTTAACAGAGATTTTGGGTTCATCAAAATTTAGTACGACGTTAAAAATTATAACAACTACTTCATCACACACTTGTAATTTAGAACCCATTCTACATTTGGAACAAAATAAAAATTATCAAATTGCATTGACTAGTTTCTCTACATTTAACACTATTCAAAACGTTATCAAAGATGTGAATGATCAATTTAGATATTCTACTGATAAAGGCAAAACATGGAAAATATTAACTTTTCTTCCTGGTTCTTACGAAGTTGAATCAATATCAAATGAAATTAAGAGACATTTAGGTATACCATTTAAAGATAAGAAACAATTACATTTTGCAGTTGAACCGGCAGTTAATAAATTTTCTCTTACTTTAGACGAAGATCATCAAGTTGATTTTAATCATGATAGATCATTGTCAAAGCTATTAGGATTTAATAAACAAACTTACAGTCAAGGTTATCATTTAGGTGAGAAGATTCCAAAAATAACTGAAATAAATTCAATTGTTGTACATTGTGACATTATTGAAGGAGGATATATAAATGGTAAATTATCAAATTTAATATTCAGTTTTCCAGCTTTTACTGTACCCATTGGTTATAGATTAAATGTATTACCACAAACATTAATATATTTTCCTATTACAAGAAAAACTATTAACAACATTGGCATTAGAATCACTGATGAAAAAGGACAAGAAATAAATTTTGGAGGTGAAGAGATTATGATAGATCTTTTGGTTCGGGAGGTATAAACTTTTACGCTACAATAGAGAAGTTTAATTTTTTTATCATTTTCATTATTAATCTTATTAATCTTATTAATCTTATTAATCTTATTAATCTTATTAATCTTATTAATCTTATTAATCTTATTAATCTTATTAATCTTATTAATCCTATTATTAGAAACAAAAAAATAAACTTAAATTAAAATTTTATTTTTATTTTTTTGTTTCTAAAAACACTAATTCAATAATGGATGAATTTATTACTTTAAAAATGAATGAAATGTCTTTAAATAAAAAAAAACTTAAATTTAATCATCATCCAAATTTATCTAATAAAGTTTTAGCAGTTATTTGCGGAAGATCAGGATGTGGAAAAACATATCTATTATTTAAAATTTTAACGACTCCAAATTTTTTGGATTATAACAATCTTATAATTTATACAACAACGGCAGAACAACCCGTCTATCAATTTTTAAAATATGGATTTGAAAATAATCTTACAAAAACAGCAATTGCTTCTCTATTCGAAGAATACGAAAAATCTGAATATGAAGAAGAAATAAATTTGTGGTGTGAAGAAGCAGCAAAAAATAAACAATTAGTTGAATCTAATAAAAATAAGCATATAAAAATACAATTAATAGATGATAGTGGTAATATGCAAGATCCTAGTAAACTAGATAAAACAATGAAACATTGTGTAATTTTTGATGATTGTGTTAATGACAGAAATCAGTCAGTTCAGAGAAATTATTTTACACGAGGTAGACATAATAACTGTAGTGTATTTTATTTAACACAAAGTATGTATTCATTAGATGGAAGTGTTATTAGAAAGAATGCAAATATATTTATACTATTTGAAATAAATGCAAGAAACTTAAGTGATTTGTTAAGAGATTTATGTATAAGAGATAAAGATGAATTTAAACAATCGTGTAATAATGCTTGGTCGAAAGATTATGGATTTATCACAATTAATATTGATAAAAAAATTCATGAAAGAGTTATCGAACAATTGTTTACCGAGTAATAAAAATATACAAATATAATGTTTTAATATTTTATTTTTTATTATCAGCTTTAATTTTATCTTTTTTTTAAAATATAATATTTGAATTTTGTGGTAACATTGGTATACAGCAAAAACATTTTACTGAACAAATTATTTTTTTATTGCTTTGTTGTTTGACATCTTTTCGTTTAAAGTTTTCACGTTTAAAGTTTTCACATTTAAAATTTTCTCGTATTAAGTTTTGTTTAATAAAGTTTTGTCTAATAAAGTTTTTAGCTCTTCTAAAAAAATTTTATCATTTTCTTCATTAAAAATTTTATCATCAATAAAAGTTTTACCATCACTAGAAATTTTACCATCCTTTTTATTTTTATCATTAACTTTTTCTGTCTGTGATTGAAATGATATTTGATTTACTTCATTAGCTATTTGATCAAATTTTTCAATCTCATCTAACGTAATAACATTATCATCACATACTCTTTGAAAGTAGTAGTGTAGTTTATCATAGACTTCTTTAATATGTAAATGCTTAGTTTTTAATGATTTTCGTTTCTTAGTTATTAAAGATTTTTCTAACATTGTAGCAAGTGAAGTTGCAAAAACACCCGTACCTGTTAAAGCTGTAGCAACTACTGGAATTACTAAAACACCTGAAGATATAACAATTGTTAAAGTACCTAAACTTATTGTTAAGAATATGCCAATTCCTTGTGTTACATTCTTAACTTTACTCCATCTCTTTCTTAATTTATTATAATGTTCTAATCTAAGTAATAATTGCGATTCCTTATCTTTCATATAACGTACTCTATCTTTGTGTTTTGCAATATCCATTTCATATGATAATGAAGGATATATTCTTACGGTTTCATCCATTTCTGAAGTTCCTTCCACTTTTGTTTCTTCCATTTTTAAAGAAATATATTTTTTTTTTTAATCACATGATATATTTTAAAAACCTGAAAAATGGATAAAATTCATAAATTTGAAATTCTTAACTTTTATGATTTTTTCGGTGTCCGGGTTTTCGGTGTCCGGGTTTTCGGTGTCCTAGAACAGTCATGATTTTCAAGGTAAAAATTGTAATTCACAAATTTGAGATTCTTAACTTTTCTGATTTTTTAGTGTCCTAGAACGGTCATGATTTTGGCGGGGGTGAAAATTGAACCGAAGGTTCTAGGGCTTCACCTGATTGTAATTCATAAATTTGAGATTTTGAAAAAAAAAAAAAAAATCAAAAAAATTAGTATCTTTAAAAACGACATAAATTCATAAATTTAGACCCTTTTTCAGGTTTTTAAGACCTAAATTCATGAATTTATGTCGTTTTTAAAAGTACCATTTTTGAAAAAAATGGTACTTTTTGAATGAACCAAATTCATGAATTTAGGTCTTAAAAACCTGAAAAAGGGTCTAAATTTATGAATTTATGTCGTTTTTAAAGATACTAATTTTTTTGATTTTATGGTGTCCTGGAACGGTCTTATTCCCATTACTCACCACACATCAAATGGAAACTTCTGGAGAATAACAAGAGGGCGTTCTTAGAGAAACTGCACCTTCCGGGGATAGAAAAAGGCGTAGAAAAGACGTGGAAGAAACTTGAAATGGTGGTGCGATGTGCATAGTGGAAACACTTGGAATCACGAAGGAGGGACGCCGCCATATTGATAACGGGCCATGGATGTTGACCGACGAAGTAAAGGAGGCAGTGCGCAAAAAAAGAAGAAGATGTTCAAGTTGTGGAAAGGGTCCGAATCTGATGAAGATAAAGAGAAATATGTAGCGGCAAAGAAGCATACAAAACGAAAAGTTGTACAGAGGAAAGATGAATACATGGAGGAAATATACAAGACGCTAGAGGAAAAAGGAGGAAAACGTCTGGTATACAAACTGGCAAAGTCATGGCTCGAGGCATAAGAGGACATCGAAAGGTATACTTGCATCAATGATGAAAATGGAATTTTGCTCAAAGACCGCAAAGAAATACAGGAACGATGAAGACAACATTTCGAGAAGATCTCAAATGTTGAATTCCAACACCCGCCCATAATTGAAGCACAGCAGGTTGAAGGCCCCATTACAATGATAACAGAAAACGAAGTATCTTATAAGGAGAATGAAAGGCATGAAAGCAGTGGGCTCGGATGACATTCCTGCCGACGTTTGGAAACTGACGGGATCAGAGGGCATCGCCTGGCTAACAACTTTATTCAGAATAGTCATTTATCAGCACAAAATACCAGAGACTTGGACTCGCAGCATCACCGGTCCCATTTTCAAAAAGAAAGGGACCCCAGCTGAATGTGGTAAGTACCGGCCACACCATGAAGATCTTCGAAAGGTTAATCGACAAACGTATCCGCGACATCACCAAGGTTGCCCAACACCAGTGTGGCTTCGTAAGGGGTCGCAGCACCACCGATGCTATTTATTCAGCTCGCATTCTCATTGGACGCCATCTAGAGAAACTGAATCTCCTCCATCTTGCTTTCCTGGACAGGGAGAAAGCACTTGACAGGGCAGCGCACGAAACGATGTGGAAGACCCTCCGAGAACATCAAGTCCCCGAGCAATTAGTTGAAGTGATCAGATTGCTTTATACGAACCCGACAGGCAAAGTGCGATGTGCTGCGAACACCAGAAACCCGTTTAACATCAGCGTCGATGTACATCAAGGGTCTGCACTATCTCCCCTGTTGTTCATATTGATTATGGACACAGACACACGTGTCATTAAAAGAGAGGCACCATGGACCCTTTTATACACAGACGACGTCATGCTTGCAGACGAAACTAAAAACGGTCTCCAATCGCAGTTGCAAGCAAGACTCTCTCTCGACTTCAGATTGCAGCTTAATGCCGCAAAAACGGAATATTTGCCTATTGTTTCAAGAGAAGGAAGAGCGATGCAGGTCGATAATAAAGATGTTCCCCGATGTCAGAAATTTGTATATCTTGGCTCATGCATGGAAGAGGACGATGGAATTGCTGAAGAAGTCGGGCACCGAACTACGGCAACATGGAGAAAATGGAAGGAAACAATGGGGGTGCTATGTGACCGAAAAATATTCCCTCGAGTCAAAGGAGGGATGTACAAATCAATCGTGAGGCCAGTCACCCCCTACGGATGTCAGTGCTATCCCATAACAAAAGAAGTGGAAACAAAGCGCAACGTCATGGAAATGAAGATGCACAGGTGGTCGCTGGCACTCACACGGCTCGACAATAAAAAGAATGAAGACATCCGTGCGATGGTGGGAATGCGCCCATCTCTGAGAAAATTATGCAAAGCCGCTTTAGTTGGTGTGGCAACGTTCTCAGATCAGAAGAAGAAAGCGTCATCGGAGCAGCAGCAAGGCTGGAGGTGAACGGCAGAAGACTAAAAGGCCGACTGAAACAAAGGCTGATCGATACCCTCCATGGAGATTTGAAGAACACAAACCTACACCCACAGAATTAGAATCATCTGCGCGCGCTTCGGTTTCCTAGAAAGGAAAAATTGTATGTAGCCTTAATATTGAAATGGCACATCACCGAATTAGACAACTTGCTCCTTCTCGAATGGATAATTCGTGTATCCCTTGCTATTGGAAATGGCAGACAATAAGCTGTCAGCAGAGGACAGTAGAGCCAGTGAGAGATGCGTGCGTGCTGTGATATCACTTCGCACACACCAAAACACACATCCCTGTCTTGGCTTCGATTCAATGTATGCACTACACAGTGAGCAATGCCGAGGAGAGGATCATCAAGTGAACTAATTTTCGTACGCCTGCTACTTTCTTTAATAATGATCGGAAGGGCCAACATCATGGAGAAAACTTGTGGGCAATGATCTGAAGTCTTCGAATCTGAAGGAATTTTAGTAATCGAAGCACTTTGCTGGAACTCACATTAATCCTCAAGCGACGCACGACTTTTTTTCCTATCTCTGTAAGGTATTAGGAATTCCTTTTTGCCCACCTAATAGGTTCCTCAATGTGCCGTCCATTTCGTATTAATCACACTTCTAGCAAACCGACGCAGATAAACAAAATTTTTAATTATGTGCCTACACCTGTTGATGGTCACAGATCGCGCTAGGTGGCGGTAACGGAGCAGAAGAGCGGACCCCGCTCCGGCGGGAACACGTCGAGGATGAAGAAGAAACATTGTTCTTACTCAATACTGCGTTTGTCCATGCTTATGTTCAGCTCCTAAAGTCAGTGGAATAGTCAAACGGTACATTCTACAACATGCTATCCTTTGAATTTAGGTTGAATTGTTTTGAGACGCGTTAAGTCCGTCCTCATTTTTGGAATTAAATAATGAACCTCGCCAAATAGGAAATACGTCAAACTTTTTATCAACCAACGCTTTGATTCAGCTGATTATGCTCTAACTTTCTTTGAGGTATCAAGCCATTAAGCATTTGCATTCTTCTCGCTAATTACAAAACAGAAGATTTTCTCAAAGATTTACTGCGGAAGCCCATTCACATGAAAGAGGAAGTGAGGCTTTGCTTATCTGTGGTACATGTCCACCATTCGTCTTGACATACATCACTGCATTCTCCAATGCTTCTCTTCTCATGAAATCCCGAAGAATCTTAGATTAGTTGTTGCGATAATATTGTTTTAAAAACAATCTTCCTTATTTGGTCATTCGGAAAGCTCCCAGCCCCTCCCCCCATCTTCCTCGTTATCCTTACATTTCAATGACAAATGTGATTTCCGGGGATCGCATGTTGTTATGCTTTCTTGTCTCCAGCTTGCCAGACATTTCAGCAAATAACACAGAAATATGTAGTATGTAATTTAGTATTCGGCGGTTTACCGAACCGAAACCGCAGTTTTTCAAAAACACCGAAACCGACATAAAGAATCAGGAAAGCGAGACGGTTTGCTTTTGCATCTTCAGTTATTTTATTGAATTTTTCAACAAGTATATTTAATATAATGAATGCAAGGCAATTGAATGAACGGTCTGAACGAACGATTGAACGGTATTTTTTGTTTTTCTGATGAACAAATTATCCAACGTTACTTATGTCTGTGAAGCCGATGAACGGTGATCGAAACAAACGGATTTTTTGCTTGATTGAATGTGATTGAACGGTAATAGGCCTATACACTTATCGAATGAATATTGACATCCCAATCATATGAATGACTAATAGATTGAACTACTGGTTGAGCAGCCTAGCAAGAAAATATCTTGTAATGCCACCATCCACTGGTCCAGTCTTCTTTTCCACTTCTGGCTTTTTCGCCAATGGATTAAGACATGGGACTAAACCCTATCATTTACAAAGGGCAATCTTCTACAATCGAAATCATAAACTACTTGACTGAGAAATTTTCCTAGTTTTGTTTTGCTTGTTCATTCAATGCAAAAAAAGACACGTAATTTATCACATTGTTCTGATTACTATATTTTTTCTGCATTCTTGTTTAATTTCGCAACACGTCTTAAACTGCATCTTGTTGTTTAGTTTTATAATATGCACAAGCACAAATAAATTGTTTCAATTTCTTCTAATTATGCGTAATTCTATGGTGAGTGGTACATTAGCATTTCTATTCATTTTTTATACATGTAAGTTGTACATGTATTTTATCACGTAGAATACTGTGGACTGTTGTCAAAATTAAGAAAGCAGAAATGACCGTGACATGAATTGTAATCCGATTCGCCGAATTCACAATATTAAAGATCTGATTATTTTGCAACTCGTTCAGATTCAGATTAACTTATTAGGTCCATTTATGATTTTGTGGATTTTACAACTTTTTATTATACGTCCAAAAAGTAAGCCCATGCAAACTGCGAATAGCGAGCCTAGACTAGGCTACATGCCTGCTATCAATTTAACTCACTATCTTTTGGGATCGGTTTTCTGCACATTAATTGCCTTCATTACTAATAGTGGGATGAATGAGCCTCTTTAGGTATTTTGAATCATTAAAGCACAAAGACCACGGCTATCGAACTTAGAAATTTCACTTCTAAATGTCAATTGACCTGTTCCCGTGGACATACCCTGGCATATACACCAACACCCAGAGGTAGTGTTCTGAGCGGACTGAATTTAGGCCTCATTACTTATCATGACGATTGCTCATAACAGACATGGCAGCGCAGTTATTCTCACTTAGTTATAGTAGACTACGTGCAGAGGCATATATTTCATCTATTATTCTATTCAACTTATATGTTATTTTTATTAGCCATATTCAAAAAATGTACGGATTAGAAATGCAACGCTGTATCAGATTTTCAGGAACGTTACTGGTGACCCACCTTCCCGCATTGCTCCTTTATCACGATCCGACCACTGTGAAATTTTCTGGGCTGGTATTCCTAATCGATATATCATTAAGAAGAAAGTGATGAAACCAACTAAATCGCGCCTCATTGCCGTCACCTCGTTTATCAATTATATTGACTGGCTGGGATTCATTCGCAGTTTCGATGATATGAATGAGGCGTTCGATCAATTCGCTAATGCTTTGAAGTCTGTCCTGGATTTCTACTGTCCTCAAGTAACAATTCCGTTGTCTCCTTCTGATAAACCTTTTTTCAAGCCGTCCTTGAAGTACTTAATTGACGCTCGTGATCGTGCGTTCTTTAATAGCCAATTACAGAAATATCATCGCCTCCGCGAAGAAGTTATTGAACATGTGAGATGTCTGTTTTGGTAAGTTGTTAAATCTATTGTGTGTGTTGCTTCCTCATCGCCAGTTGCTGATGATACTTCAATTTCTGTTGACGATTTCAACGATTATTTCACTTCTGTGTTTCAGACTGATGACTCTGTTGCTCCTATCCCTTCATCAGCGGATTCCCCTATCGAGCTCACCGTTTCTGAGGTTCATCGTGAATTATCCTCCCTCAAACGTAAGAGTTGCGGACCCGATGGTTTGCCTTACTGGGTGTTTCGTAACAACTCGGACTGTTTAGCACCTGTCATTACCGTCTTGTTTAATCGAGGCATTTCATAAGGTAAAGTCCATGCATGTATTAAAAGGGCTTTTGTTACTCCTATTCCTAAATGCAAGAAGCCCATCTCTGTCAGTGATTTTCGGCCTATTTCTGTGATCAGCACCACGCCTAAAGTTCTTGAGAAGCTTATCTCTCGCAAGTGGATCATTCCTTATATTCGAGCTAAGTTTCGTATGCAGTTTGCATACATTCCTGGGCCAGGATCTGGTGTTACATGTTCTTTGACAATGATCTACGATTGCATTTTGAATTTCCTGGATAATCCAGGCTCTGTTCGTGCCATTTCTCTCGATTTCGCCAAGGCATTCGACCAGATTCGACATAGCATCATTTTGGAAAAGGCAATCTCATTTAATATCCCGTCTAATGCCATCAAGTGGTTAAGGAGTTACCTTTCTGATCGCGAGCAATGTGTGAGATTCGGAGATGCACTGTCTTCAGTGTCCTCTATTACCAGCGGAGTACCTCGGGGAAGAGTCATTGGTCCCCTTCTTTTTTTTATATTGCAATAGATGATTTCTCGCGTGTGTCCTCAAACTCCGTTTGCTTCAAGTACGTTGATGACATCATTATTTTACATTTTACCAGAACTCCCTCAGGGGACGATAGTTAACGACACGCAACGATATAGTTCGTCGTTTATTCGGTTTGCTAGACATCTGTAACTACTTACTGTTTCTCTTTTATTTCGCTTCTCGATTAGTAAGATTTTACCGGCGGCTTGTGTAATTCTGATTATATGTATGCGTTCACCGGATGCTAAAGTAGAGCAAATAAAGTACGGTATATTATTATCATTAAATCCTACAACCGCGTGTGTTACACATGTAGACTTTTAAAGTTCATCTGAAACTTCCTGCATATGGAAGCCCTACTGAGGTCATTAGTTTTGAACACATCTTTTCGCCGAAATGACAGCAATAAAGTGATGTCTATATCAGTCTGAGTGCATATTGAATGATTAAAGCTTCAAAGTCATTCATGTCACAGTACACTCTGACTACATGTACTGTTGCATTACTGCCTATTTATCATTCATGACGATTCATTTCAAGAATTATGATAAATAGTGCACTTGAAAATATCTATTCCTCGAAAATAGGTCTCCATGCAATCGCATCCTCACACAATGATACCTGCTCACTTTGAAATTTGATTCTGCATGAGCATTGTTTGCCAGTGTTGAAATATATATTCTTGAAATGTACTTCTTCAATTATCGTTTGCATTTCTAGCAGCATATTTTTACGAACCATAAGGACGAACCATTTCAATGAAAATTTGTCAGAAATGACAAACATGCATGTAAATAAAGATAAAAGTTATCGACTCACCGAAGGAACGGTCAGTAACAAACAATCAGAAAATATGAGTTTTCACAACGTGATTAAAAGTGATGAGGTCTACATCTTCAATGATGGTTTCAGTAAACTGGCACTCATAGCAGTAATGTGAATTGCAATACCTAAGTGTCTAAGAAATATGGTAATTAGGCTGCAATCACATTTGCCTACCATACAAAGTCCTTCAAATAATTTGCATCAAAATAATCTAAAAGCCATGGTCCAAGTAAATTTTGCAATAATAAAACTTGTGATCAAGCTGTGCTACCTTTCATGCTAAACCTACAGTACAATAATTTTTCTATCTAGCAATGATAAGGTCTAAACGGCACATGTGAATATAATTGCTAATGGTCACCTAGGCTAATTTAAAATTTTGATAATCAAGACTTTCAACCTGCAAATGGAAATCATGTCATGATCTGTTTTACTGTTGAATTATTATCAGAGACATTGCCTTTTGCCTTTTAATTTGCATCACACTTTTAATAAACATCTTAAAATTCACTGCATCTAGGAATACCGATGACAAGGTCTGTAATGCATTATAGACCAATTTTCAGAAAATAGATGGAACTCATAATAATTGGACCCACTCGAAGACATGCATTGGAGTGGATTTAATTATCACGAGCTCCTTCTATTGTATGAAAATAGAACATGAGCACTGACACATTTGGTTCTATAGGTTCTGTAATTGCGTCTTCCATTGACAATATTGTGACATGAAAAACATCGTATATGAAAACATCGTATGTCAAAATATCACAAATGAAAAATATGGTATGCATAAATATCGTAACATCACACTTAAAAACATCGTAACATTATATTAGGATTCATGTTTTTTGGAGTTTCACAAAATTTTGCCACGTGAAAATTACTAACATTTGTGCTTCATGCATAACACACAATTTACAAATCTTTCCTTAAATTTATCACGTTCAATATAAATGAATTCTCGAAACCTCTTTTTAACATGAATAAAAATAAGAATTTAACATGAAAGATGCCGGTAGTATCATCACAGTAAAATTTACAGGTTTCATGATAATAATAATAATAATAATGAAGACTATATTTGTCAAACAAAAGCGGTATGACAGTTCAATATCATGATGTACAAGAATGGCATATGAAATTACAAGATAGTGGAAGAAACATTTTAAGAAAATCTGGAGTACTTCACAAATGAATTGTTGTACAGAGTTCCTCTTCTTTGCAAGGGGAGTAAGGTTCGGGAATGTCTGACACTATGAACACGATTTCGCACAATAAAAAATTGGGATAGTGGATGATTGCTCTTATTGTCAGCAATCTTCCTCAGAAGCTTAATGCATGCATTGTCCAAAAGCTGATGAAGACTCTGATCATTCATGGAATTCGCCCATCTTTTAGCAATACGATGTAGACGATCAAGTTTGTTGAAGTCTTTCACATTAAGATCACAAGTAATAGGCCAACAAAATATTAGATGACTGTAGACAAAGGCATAAAAGGCCTTCAAAATGACCGTGCCAGGATTTCCGTTAACATGTAGGCGTTTTACTAACGACATTCCGTAACAACATTTACGGTATAGATAAGAAAATTGAGTATTCCAACGAAGGTCGTGGGAGAAAAATACACCTAGAATTTTCAGATGATCAACTTGTTCGATTACGGTTCCATTTATCACAATATTATTGCAGGAGATATGGGGAGCTTTCCTAGAAAAAGAAAGACGTTTTGTCTTTTCAACATTGATAGTGAGACTTTTGGAAGATGCCCATTTACAAAAACTATCAATAACAGGCTGAAAAGTGGGCATAGCCTTATCCTCAACATAATGCACTAAAGTGATGTCATCAGCGTAGGCGACAATATCCGTGTTTTCAAAGCTAGGAAGGTCATTGATAAATAAAATAAATAAAATTGGGCCGAGGATCGAGCCCTGGGGAACACCGCTAGTAATGTGTGACCAGTCACTGGTACAGGTTTTAACAGAAACGCGTTGGTAACGATTCAATAAAAAATTACGAATACATTCAATAGCATGGGAGTTAATGAGAGTTTCCGAAAGGCAAGAGAGGAGTTTGAGATGACTAATAGAGTCGAAGGCTTTACGAAAATCAACAGCAACGAGATCTACAGAGTTATTTACTTTCAAGGAAATATGTCCTAAAATAGAAAGTCGTAAAGCTAGAAGAGCGTTGGTGCATCCTCCAAAACCATGGGGAACAAAGCCGAACTGCCTGGGGTCAAAGGGAGTACTGAGGGATGGGAGAAGAACAAAATCACGAATGAGCCTCTCCAGTACCTTACTCAAGAAAGGTAAAATGGAAATCGGTCTGAAGTCATCAGAATTACGTTTTGGAATGGGGGTAATGTTTGCTAACTTCCAGGAATGAGGGAAAGTAGCATCCTGTAAGCAAGAATTGTAAATTGAGCATAAAGGAGAAGCTAAGACGTCAGCAAACATCCTAACGAAATATCCGGGAATCCCATCAGGACCTGTAGAATTGGATTTGCAATTTTTAATGATAGAGATTATTTGGGTTTCGTTCACTATCGCGGGACGCGAGGAGGAGAAAGCCGAAATGTTTCTGGAATGGTGAAGAGACCTTTTAAAAAGATGAATATCATAAGGACCAAAAGATGATTGGAACTGATCATTGAGATCATTAGCTTTTTTCTCGTCTATGTTAACAACGCAGTGGGATTTGAGCTGAGAGTTAATAGATTGTGTTGATGATGTTTCTACGAACATGAAAATTTCAAGAATAATTAATGCAAGCTTGAATGCATGATTGTAAATACACAGTATTTGAAATATCAAATAGATATTATTATTGATACAAAGATTTCGTTTACGAAAGGGAAAATGTCAATTGAGTTGATGGCATGAATTTAAATTAAAGGCTACGTAACATGGATTTAAACCGACTAACTGGTCAAATTCATCGAATTAATTATTGAAGCGATTAAAGATGCAATTAAGATATAATAATTCAATATTCTACGAGCAGAATTGAAATGTGGCAAGATGACACGACCACTTCTAGCGATAGGACAGAGTAAGCTTTCTTATTCATCGCATGTCGATAGAGTTTACCATGCTTGTACAATTAGTCTCTCGTCAATGGATGGTAGGTATTCATTTTTGCAACCACGTCCACAGAGACGACGATGAAAGCGGTTTTGAAGCACCATCAGTCGGGACATATCTTTCTTGGTCATTCCAACCAATAAAGAAAATGAATATTCTATCACCGATCTCATTATACTGTCATCATATACTCATCATCCTGTAGGACCGATAGTTCAATAATTGACGCATAATAATGGACAAGCTTGGTTTGGACACAAAATGCAGTTTGATAAGTTTAATTAAAGATTAATGAAAAAGAAAGATTACTTCAGACAATCAGTTATCCGAATATTAGTCTTTTGTACTAGCGACTCTATTTCGCCATTGTCAGTTTCTCCATTGTCTCCCTGTTGAATTTATCGATATCTGATTGACATCTGCTAATTTAATTTTAGTTTCTTCCAATAGCCAATAGTCAATTGTTTGTTTGTGTACGGTATATGAAATGTGATTTATGGATGCACCGGAATTTAACCGTATTCATCATTCAAGCCTGATGACTCGCTAATAAACATGAATTTGGAATAAAACATCGGTTTCGCTAAAACATCAAGTCGATTAATTTTGTGAATAACAAAAAAGAATGGACTTTTCGGATTGGCGGGATGGGTAAAAAATCGGTCAACAAGTTTCTGGATATATTTCTTTAGTCACGATTGGATTTTGAATTTTTCATGTCGCTTTAGATGATCAAAAAGTAAAGTGAATGCTGATGATAAAACATATTGCAGAAAATTTATTTTTGGCATGCAAAAGTTTATCTAGGCTATTTCAGACTCATTCAAATTCGAGCTAGGCCTCTTATAGCCTGCATGCTTTTTCCTACTGATACATGTACGTTATGTTTAGCTCATTGGCTCCTTGTTCATCAGCTAACGCTCTATTTATTGTTGAAGTTCAGAGCAAACAATCAATTTTCAACATAGAAACTAATTTGAAATATAGCATTCAGTAAAGGAATTACATTATTAAAATGATTTTCTTCTAATATTCTAAATCAAATGACTTTGTCTATCACAACATTCAATTCAATGGTCAAAAAAACGTACGACACATTGAAAACATGAACGATGCTTTTTATACTGAGGTGATAGTGATGAAACATCCATCCTTTATATTACGGGAGCTACACAATTGAAACTAATTATTATCGGAACATCTATGCATGATTGCTAGGCCTATTTCTTTATATTTCGCCCTTTAGGACGATTTGATCACGATCTTCAATTAGATTTTTGAATTTGAGAAACCTAGAAAGGAGATAGGAGAAATTCGAAAAAAAAATTGACAAAAAACGTCAAGACAATACTATATGTAATTAGATTCCACCGCACTGGGTCTAAATAGCAAGAAAAGATATTGTCCGATAATTTTAATGCTATATGAGGAAAGTACATGCACTAAAAGTTTTTGATGATTTCATGACTTACCTTTCCATGTATTTGTTGAAAGACTGATTAACGTGGACACGAGGTGTTACATTGATTGACCTTGAGAGAATGTTTGGGTACTTGTTCACTAATTCCTGTCGACCTGCCCATGAGTCTGTTCCGATCCACAGATATTGCTCACGAATTCGCCGATCAGGATGTTCGCTAACAACCTCGAAAATGTTGTCAACACTCGATTGAGACAGGAACAAAACGACAACTGAAAAATGTCATTTGCGCAAGTCCAGCAAGAGGCAACTAAGGCAATGAATTGTGGACGACAGCTACTTTTCAGAAAAGATGATAATAAAACAGATGAAAGGAGCTTTGATATTTTGCTACAGAAGAATATGATCAATATCAGCCAACATGTACGTCTCAGTAATGAAAATCAATATGTGTAGAGTCAAATTATAGTAACAAACTATATTGGTAACAAAATATCACATGTAACTTTCCAGTCGACACATTCAAAATGTGCATGGATAACCAACTTAATATATCTTCATTTTGCAATAAATTGCTTTCAGTGCACATGCATTTGCAAAGAAAAGAATAAAGAGCAAATGCAGTACATATATATTAAAAGCGATTTGCAGAAAAATAGACAAGGCAGGATCAGACATTTATCAAGTTGGTCCTACGCAGGGCTCAAATTGACAAGTTCTTTATCGGTTTGCACAAAAAATCATGTTTTTATTGGCTTGGCGTCTTTAGGAAACGGCATTCTATTATGCTGTCCTGATCAATGAAACAATCCACTATCTTAGCATATTTTGCACTACAATTTCGTGTTTTTTTGTATTGTGAGCCTACAGTCTGATCGAAAAACAGACAATCGCATCTCAAGCTTATTTTTTTGGGTTTAATTAATATTTGCAAGCAGTGCCATTGTCATTACTTTCTGGTATCACCAAGTCTAGCGGCCAACCACAACACCCAATGCATCGAAATCACATTAAATAAAAATTAGTAGAATTATTAGAAATTATAAGAATTCTCAAAAGTCAGTAAATGGAAGTAGAAGAAAATTGATGACACCAAGACTACAAGGAAATTAGCTTATTCCTTCGCAGATCCGGTTAATTCACCGATGAGTCTCATAGAGGCCTTCGCTGTTCCTTGTGAATTGCATAATCTGTGTTGTTCTAATATGTGGTTTTTTACTAATTGAGCTATCTCAGTGTATGCGAAGTGAGACAGAATTGAGGACTCTGAAATTCTTATCATATGACATGATATTACTACATATTTAATAGCGGAAAATCAATGCGCAGTGCTCAGAAACTTTCTCCTCACCTTTCATCTATGGAACTCATTATCTTCGAAAGATTTGAATCGCGGACTTAGCTGCTTCAGAAAAACATGTGATGCGAAACCCCTCTTCTTTCTCTTTGTGAAGTGTTTTCATCTCTATATTGCTCTCTCCCATAAAATTGCAATGGTCCGGTTGTGCACAGTCTTATTCCCACGAGGGCTTCTCCCATGCGTCAAGCAAATATATATAAATAAGCGCTTGAGTTCATGTTCCACTTGCAGTTGAAATGTATAATTTTTGATATTATTTCGATTAATCCTCTATCATGATCAAGAAGCTTTTTTGCTGCTGTTCTGCTAGAAGACGCAAATGCTGCACTTCAAATTTTGTCTTATCTTAGTAATGATGTTTATTAGTAAAACAAAACAAATGTGTTTTGTGACTTCACTACGCTTCACAACCTAATTAATCAGTTATTTCAAGAGGTATCGGTTGAACTTTTCCGTCCGATAATTAATTTAGTGGATGTTTAGATTCCATCAGAACTTGCGCTCACGTATTGACTTATATGTTAGTAAAAAGAATAACAAACCTGATTCGGGAAGAAATATGAACAAGGTCAACAGATAAGGAAATTATTTTAAAAAACATGAACAGGAAATTATAGACATCATGGCTACAATCTTGCAGTGTCACGAAGGTAGAGCAATTCTAAACCATCAGACAAGATATCAAAACTTCGATCTTTTAAGAACGAGGAGGCCATAAGATGCAATTTAAGACACATTGCAGCACATTCATTCATCGAAAAATCTAAGTGTAAGCATCAAAGCATTTGAATAAGATGCGCTGAAGTTCAATCGGTGTATTTACGTCGTTTCCAATTAATATGCTTAGGTGTTCAGTAATCAGTTGATGACATTTGTACATGCATGTGGGGAATTCAATTTCTAACTTTGTTAAATAGCTTAGAATTAAAGAGATTTAGATTAATGTGCTTCATGAAGTGTAAAAAGTGATATTGAGGCTAACAAACAACTCATCTGACTGATCTGCGAAGCCTGCAGTGTTTTAGTTACAATTTCTTGTTTGTGCTTTTATATTAGAGTTTGTACTAAGGCACAATCTATTCGGTGGAATTCCAATACATAAATGAGAAAATTACTTTCATCTGCTGAAATAAAACATACGAACAATAGAATAGATGAATAGAAAAATACTTTATTCGTTAATAGAGCGAGCGGTATATGATAAAACATCAACAAGAAAATTTGACGAAAGATTCCATGTAAATCGACATGTGTCGTTTGTAAGCTAACAATTTTCTCTTGTATCTGACGTTCGGGCTGCCAGATCTATGGACAAAAAAGTCCATTAAAGGGTGACAGTGATTTGTCTGTAGCCTTTTGAATAAGACGGACACAAAATGCAAAATGTTGCAAGAATTTTAGGAACAATGTACATGCCTCCGGTTTGAAGCTCTTCAAAGATGTTATTAAAAAGATTATTGAAAGTGAGCGAAAGAAGGCTAGGACAGACATGCCCACTGATTATGGATCTGCCAAAGTAAACCTGAAGAAATTGTGGAAAAAGAATAATTGCATACTTCTCAAAATGGTCTTCTCAGAAAGAATTCTAGAGAAGAAAATTTCAATTACATGCATTATGGGAAACGCCAAGTGGTTGCAATCGACTGTGAGTAGACGTTAGACGCCGAAGGCCCGTCATTTTTTAAAAATGAAATTAATAATATGGGCAAAATGAAATGAAATAATGAACAATTTTTAGAACTTAGAAATACTGTCGACCAAAACTTTGGGGAGTTTTTCCTTATTTTTCCGGCTGGAACAACAAAAGGTTTTGAATCGACTTCCGTAATTAATTAATCTAAGCTAATCAAATTTGAGAGGAACAAATGTTTCCGTAGATTAGACATCGGATCACTACCTTACATTGTTATATGTCGCTTCATAGTCGGCGAGGAAGACACGGATAGCTAATCTGAAACCTTGAACTGTGAGGATCTTTGGCCACAGTTATTTGGTTGGAGGGTCCCATGTTCTAATGTTAGAGAAAAACGTTTTTTGCGTACAAAATAGAGTTTTTTCCGGTAACTTTTTCCTTATCATCAGAACATGGGATCCTTCCAACAAAATGAAGTTTATCTTGTAATTCAGAAGTTTATAATTATTCATATGTTGATCTTTTATGCTTATGTGCCGTAGGCATATTTATGTAAGAAATTTATTGCTTGACTTCTAATTGAATTGCCACTAGAGAGTGATTTTCAATCAATTTCAAGTAGGATATCCACTGCTGAAGAGCGCTTAAAATCATGTTGCGAGAGAATTGTAAGAGAACCATTCTGATAAATTTGTAATTGATTTTAGGATACTTCGTGTTGATCAACGTAGTTGTGGGCTAGAATCACAGAGATAGATTGATTTGCATGTGAGTTAGTTCAGAGAGGACATAATCCTATCCCAGCCATTGTATGCAATAGTAGCAAGAGATAGAAATTGACATAGATATTCGTCTCTCTTTGGCTTGTGTGATTACTCAAGCGCGCGCATTGTAGAAGCAGCTCTTATCAAAGAACCCACGAACTTCAACAGTCAGATCGCAGGCAGGCCTGTCAGGTGAAAAGTATATGCATTTGATTCAATTTTTCTCCGTGATAAATCCGTGACATTATTCACAAGCTTTGACACTTCACAATCTAAATTTCCTGACTGTGTCGTTTTAATGTGGTGTCAATCTTCTAGGTAGTCAAGATTCAGGTTTGGATTCGTATTGTGTTCAATGGAAAATTGATCTTCTTACCCCTTGAGACTCGTTCTGGACTTGACTATCAGTATTGAGAAAAGTCATCTCCAGATCGACTGTTTTTATGATTTCTGAATGAGATAATGTACTTATACATCATATTTATCAAAAATTAAGAATGGTTAGAAAAATATCAAATGTGTGATTGATTAGTAAATATGAACCATGTAAATACCTTGCACACAATGCAACTGCTTAGCCAATAATTGGAATGATGGCCCTTATTTCGCTGCACAGACTAGATACGAAGCGGTATATACATGTAGAAGTGCAAAGGCTGTGAGACAGTTATGATGTACTGCCTGCTGATGATACGCGTCTAAGTCGATGAAATGCATCTGGCCCTTTGTTCTTTAAGGTCATTCAACAATCGTTGGGCTAGTTCTCGATTGGGTTCATGTCTGACCTTATACCAGTTCAAGAACTCAACAATTTCATATTTATTCATATGGGCTAATTAAAAAAGGTGTGCGGCCACTTCTTCCACGGCAGTGACTAGCTTCTCGTTTAAAATATCAAGTAAGCCTATCCATTAAACTATTCTTTCATCATCAATTTAACCACGTCGCCATTGATCCCCATTATCATTTTTGAGAAGTTCCTCACTCGTCCTACACAACATCTAGGATTATTCCTGCTGATCACAGGTCTCCTCCCGTGTCGGATAAAACCGAGAATTGAATTACGAGAGATTAATCGGCAAACATCACTTTGTGTCAGTCTCCCTTAATGAGTGTATCAATGCTGTATTTCGAATTCTTGGAAGATAGAGGTAGTTACTTTTACAAGTCGGTAGGATTTCAAGCTAACCTTGGAAAGTCTTCTACTAATTGTTTCCTCACTAGGTATTCACAATTCGCTTGGAGAGAAACTTGCTGGGATCACAACTGCAAATTTCATGTGTTTGGCTGAGAGACTTTTCACTTTTCCAAACGAAAGCTGGTGTATTTCTTGAGATCTGTAGGCTGAGACGCAGCATGATGTTCCATCCTAACATAGGGAGTACTCTTCATTTGTGCGCATTAGATTGGATCAAGTGCTATATTCGACCTCTTGCCAGATATGGAAAATACTGTGTATAAAGCATTTTGATAATATAACTTACAATAGATCGTCATAAGACAAGAATCTACAACTGCTGCATGGTTCAGTAATTTAATTCTTCTTAGGATCTAGCAACATGACCGACTGAAATGATCATCAACTAACCGTTGTCCACTCTAGCCTCAATAACTTAACACAGCGGAAAGTCGGATTTCTAAAATATCTGTCGACAGCTGCAATGATTGATATTTCTTGTCTTCCAACCAAGATTGATTAAGCTTTGATTAAGAAATTTGTTGGAAAATGATAACTGACACAATGATGTTTACGAAAATTTCAAATATTTCGAGAATTCATTCATCCATAAGTCAGTACTAAAGATAGGGGAAATGAACACTAAAACATCAGCGCATTGCAACATTAATGCTAGCTGCTGTATCATATTGCCATAACAAATGTCATCCAAACTCGATCTACAGCATGAAAAACATGTAATTCAAATTCACGACCTGATTGATAAATGAAAATCTAATTAATTCTGAAATTTAATTACATACTTTCAGAATTGCATGGGAATTTCCATCAATCAAAGCTACTAATAAAGCACCATGGTCGGAATTATCCTGGGTCTAAAGGAACAAAAACAGGATTATGTGTTAAGGGAACATTCAACTCCTTCGTATTGGATAGAAGATACATTTTACTGATCTTTTTCAATTTGATGGTGATGTGACTTTAAACAGGCAATCTATGAGTATATGTTGACAACGATATTAGCAATAATTCATACATTGAATCAATGGCATTGGTGTCTTTTATTGACTTAATCGTTGTCATTCTTTTTAAATAAGCAATGTGCATATATATAAAGGTTTTTGTTTTGGATAAAGGCTGTTAAAAATTGGTTCTCTCAGAGAAATCTGACTTTTGCTTTTGCTTAATATTATCATGACTTTACCATTGTCAGGCAGCGGAAGCCGCAATTTTTAGATGATGTTGTCATGTCTTCGCTTTTGTATTGTGGCTTTATATTTGTTTTGTGTTCTACAACATTATAGATTGGCGGAATGATTAGTTTTGTAAGGAATATTGAACTTATAATCTTAATATCTAAATATAGGCTAGAAAACTGAAATGAATCCTTCACAAAATGAAAGATTTTTCACTGTAGAAATCATGTCTTGAAATTTTGAAAGGGTTCTGGAAAACATGGCAACAATATACAATGAGTAGCTATCGCACACTGCAACAGAACAAATGACATTTTTCGTTCTTTTATCTGTGCGTGCTCTAATTCGATCTTTTGAAGTTGATCACAAATGAATAATAGTTTTTAAGTTTCCAGCTACTGTATAGCTAACAGTATGACAATGATATACTGTAAAAGTTGCTTTTCTGAGTACGGAAATAATCGCTTTTTATTTAGAAATCATTGGAAAAGATAAAAAGATGATTGCTTAAGTTTGTGATTACGACTAAAAATATCAATAGTAAGCATGCACTTAAATTTAAACTGCTTGTGCTCTATTCGATGCCTGCGCTATAAAAATTATCATCACATGATCCAATTAAACACGCATGTTTAAAAAAATGCTGTATTTATATTGAAGTAAAATCGATGCAGAAAATTGTTAAAAGTTACAAAATACTTTTTAGCTAAATTGACAAGCTGCGAAAAAAGTGCCTTTTAAAATGGGTCTTAGTTTTGACCTCATGCAATTGACTGATGGTATTTGGGTTGATAATGCCTATATACCTATATCATAAAATCATTCAACTAATCATTTTTACTGATTATTTTCTTGCAGTGTAAAATGCATTCACTATCATACTGGCTTCAGAAATTGTTGGACAAATGAGAAGCTTAGCAATACATGAAGTGCTATAATGACCGCTATCTCAGTCGTGTTTAGAATGTCGGTCAATCCTTGTTCTTAATGGTTTTAACAGACTAAGGAAACAAACTGCTTAATGGAAGTAAATTTGCTTCCTCTTGCTGTTTCAATCTGGTGGTTAATTTGCAGTGCTAACTCGCTTGTATACATGTTTTATTCGTCAATGAAGCAACAAATAACTAATTTGCTTCCACCAGTTTTGCTTCACCAGCCAGTTCACACCCGAATTGGACGTTCAACACCGCATAAACTTTATAAAATTGAAGAACGAAAAAATATAATAAAACAAAATATCATCATTCGCTGGATGATGATCTGAAAGAACACCGTGGCAGTTAGCCTACCTGTCTCATACATTAGTCAATGGGAAGGGACGAGATGGTGAATAATTTAAGATAATGATTGGATTTCATTCCCTATGTGCGGAACCTATGCAAAATAAACCATTATATTCTCGGGCCAAATTTTGCCCATTGATCAATGTTGATTCAATTGGGGTTTCTAGGAATAGCAACATGTAGACGTTTCGGGGTCTTATGCAACTTCAGCTGTTTTACTGCTAAAAGATTTGGACTGTACTATAAGTAAGTACGCTCGCAAAGATTCAGTTGTTTGTGGTGATTACGTTCCCGCGTTCTAAAAAAATATTTGATCAATTTTTAAAAGGCAAACATTTTGGAAATTATTTCTGTGTTTATATACTAGAGACTTGAAACCTCAGACTTCAATATGCAAGCAGCATGAAACTTCTAGGAAATCAAAAATAGTGATATGTAATTACAAGCATCTTAATTGAACGGAAATTAAGCCTGGTGTGAAGGAAATTTCATGAACTGCATTATAATAATAATAATAATTGTTTATTCAAAGAAATGATAATCGCACAGTTAGGAGCAGATACGATGTCAGGTTCACATGTATTTGAGAAGAAAAAAAACAAAGTCAGAAAAGTTGATTGAATAACTTTGCAGTTGTGGGAATAAATGTCTTCTCCCGGCGGCGAGTATTACTAATGGGCAACGAAACTCGTTTCCTTGATGGCAAAAATGGCGGCATGAGGTGATGTAGTAGATGATTAGGATCCAACATTTTTTTGAATAACTTAATGGCCGAGGCTTCGCGACGAGTACTAAGTGGGGGCAAAATATTGCAAGAGCATTCGTAGGAGCAGATAATACGATGACATCTCTTCCTGATGCGTTCTAACTTTTCCGCATTAGACTTGGAAATTCCTATAAATAGTGGATTGTTATACTCAAGGACTCCTAGTATGACCGAGTTATAAGTCTGGACGAGTTCATGCACTCTTCGAGGTCCCAAACTTCTTGAGTTGTTTCAGAAGATAGATATTACGAGATGAAGCTTTGCAAATATTGTTGATGTGTGTGTCCCACTTTAGATCTGACTGAAACTCTACGCCCAATTTCTTCAGTGTTGGTGATGTATCTTTGGAGATGTGGAGTTTCTCGATGTTAGTTGATCTCTTTGTGACAATCATTGTCTTTGTCTTCTCTGTATTCACAATCAGTCCGTTTTCTTGACACCATGACACAACATTCAACGTTTCATCGTTTATGAATGAATCTGCGTTGCTCAAAGAATCTATTGGGAGAACTACCGCGATGTCGTCAGCATATTTGAACGTTCTTGCATTTGGATGAAGATTTGTTAGAGAGCCCACCTGTGCGCAAAAAATGTAGGGAGATAAACATGATCCCTGAGGCACTCCGGACGTCACAGGCCTCCACATGCTACAAACATCGTTTATGAGAACCCTTTGCCGACTGTCTCTCATGAAATTCATTAACCATCGCAGAAAACTATTTGGAAGATTGGATTTTGCTAGATTCTCGATTATTCTGCCGTGGTCAAGTCGATCAAAAGGACGGCTTAAGTCGAAAGAAATAATACAAGCCCCCAACTTGTCGGTTTGGTCCAGCATCTTTGTTAGGTGGTCCATTAGGTGAATGTGGGCAAGTAGCGTTGATGATTTAGGTCGAAATCCGTATTGTCTATCACCATATAGTTTGAGGAATTTCGGCTGAAGTGAGCGAATAACGAACTTCTCCAAGATCTTTGAAAAAATTGGAAGCTGTGAGATTGGTCTTGTGTTCTCAATGCTTGCTTTTTTACTTTTGGGAACATGAATGACATTTGATGATCTCCATTGTCGCGGCATGTTTCCATCGTCGATTGACAGTGTGTACAGGTGGGTAACTGGACCGGCAAAGATTGAAGCGCATTCTCTAATAAGTCTGGAAGGGACGTTGTCACTACCACAAGCCTTCCTTGAGTTTACCTTGATCAGTTCGCTGAACGTTTCTTCGACCGAGATATTAATATTCCACTCTTCACTGTTATCAGCAAGGTTTGCTTCCACATGCTCCCAGTCCGGACATGAAGAAAAGATGCCGCAATAGTGCGCATTTATTGCCTCAACTGCCTCAAAGAGATTTGAGTACTGATTTGTTCTCGCCGACATGTTAGACGATTTTGTGATATTACCTCTAATTTCTTTCAGTACCCTCCAAAGTCCATTTTTCTTATTCTGCAATGATTGCTTCCAGGATGACTTTGCTTTCCCAATTTCTTTCCGAAGTTTTTCTTTGAGATGATTGTAGACTTCAAAATTCCCACACCTGAAGGCCTCGTGTTTTTTGTTTATGACATGCTTCACTAGACCAGTCATCCAAGGCTTGTCAGAATCGTTTATTTCTACAAACACATAAGGAATTTGACAAAGCGCGTCTGAGACCCAGCTGTAAAACCATTTCGTTTTTTCCTCAAGGCTGGCAGCTGAACGGTAAAATATATGCCATGGTTTGGAACCCAAGACACTTGCGAATTTATCGATGTTGCTCCGACGGAAATCCATCAGCTTCACTTCTTTTGTAGGTAGATGCTTTGCAACAATCGGTGTTAGTAAGATCGACTTGTGATCGGAATTTCCCAAATTTGGACATACAATAGGATCCGCGTATTTTTCTGAAATTCTTTCATCGACGAGAATTTTGTCAAGAGTGGCATTCTCTCGCGTTGGGAATTTAATGACTTGATTGAGTGCCAGATTTGTCTCCTGATCAGTAGTTGGCAGCTGATTTAGATCGCCGAGTATTATGACATGATAATGCTTGCTAGATAATGCAAGTCTTCATACAAAAGTTAAGATCCTATTCTGCTTCCTAGCTAAAATTTCAAGTTTGCTAACTAAGTAGATCTAATTCACACAGCTCTTTTCCACCAGGATAAATGAATCTGTTAAGTTAGGCCACTTGTCTAAATTAATATCTTGCAAACTGCATCTAACTGTCTATAGAAATCACGGTTAGAAATTGAGTTATGAATAAATTGAATCATGATACTCTATGCAGTTAGAATTCAATTATTTAGTTGTGCATTGACGCATTAATTTTTATAGAACTATATAATTCTGTGATTCACCAAATTAAACTTCATTTCTTTTCTAAATCTGAATAATATTGTGGACTCATTTGTATCCCTTAAGTTAATCATGATCATTGATTGTGATATTTTGCTCCTTCAGTGCCGATATTCAAGCGAGATGATCAAACTCAAGCAAGTACTCCTATTAAAATAAGACTGAGCATTAAAGTAAGGCACTTCCATCGAAGATAATTTAATTAACATTGCCTCTCCAAGGTTGTCATGACACGAAGGATTTGTAAAACACTCTTCTTTCTTCTGTATTGCTATCATGCTCAATCAATTCCGTGGTAATTTCTTCAATGCTGTAGCAACTTGCATATCTCATATCTGGTACAGGGTCACAACTCGAGTTCATTAAATAAAATCGAAACTGCGTACACATGGGGGATATTATTAATGCTGAGTTGCTGGTTTACTTAATGTATTTATTGTATGGTCTGTACATTTTTTCCTTTGCACTTGCATAATTATACTCTTTCTGATTTTTGTCACATTTGCCATTTTAATATTGTATGTTTGAATTAATGAAGAAAATAACACTGCAGCATTTTACGATTCATACCTGCAAAATAAACCACTAGAAGAGATGATCACAATATTCGAAATCGCAAGTTTCTCTCAAGTTAATCACAAGCTTCGAAAATATAGTTACACCAATAAATACATTGCTCCGCTACATATTCTCACGTGATCACCAGCTTATTTAGTTCGTATAGAAAATAAAACATGCACTCATTGTGTCGGAAATTAATCGAAAGGAATCGAATACTCAACGATGCATAGACTAACTTTCCGCATTGACTGTGTATTCGAAAACAATAAGAACGCAATTAAGAAAGATGAGTTCATAACCTCCCACTGACAAGGCTTCAGAGACAGAATGTCACGCTAAGCCTTTCAACTTTCTAACTCGTGACAAAGAATTCATCTTTTAAAATTATCACCTTAAGCTTAAAGTGCTAACTATCCGCAAAAGAAAAGGCAAGCAATTTAATGTATCCAGCAAGTAGATCAGCTTGATAAACAAACTCGACTAGAAATATGCTTTGAGGCTGAGCAAGCAAAAATAATATTTATCTCGCATCAGGATTCCCGTTTTCCACTTTAAAAATTTAACACGAAATAGTGAATTGGGCGAGTGGACAATAGTCATGTTTGGCTGAGTATTCCCGTTAGGATTGAAGTGTACTGGCGTGATGCGTGAAGAGGATTGTTGTCACGTATTCAGTTATCAATGTACCAGTGCACCACGTCGTTGCCCGAAGATTTGTGAACCCAATGAAATGTAATGTTGCTCCAAAAGAATCATTTTCATTCTCGAAATCTCCTATTATTACTGAAAAATCTCGTTACGTCATGTTTACCCAACGTTATGCAGTCATGGATTATCTAAAATTATCTGCAATTAAAGAGGGTTAAGCAATCAGCAATCAATGATGATTAACTGCATCTATTATCACCATTTGAATAGATTAATTCTTCGTGTTGGATTTTCGATTTAAATGTTTCACTTTTTTAGGCTGCATACTAATAGCTTGAAATGAGACTGACTATAAACGTAAGTTAGTACAATAATGATAATTTCTTATTCAAAGCAATTGGTACATAATCATACGTCAGAACGTAAACTAGAGTAAGTATTGTGTTTTTAAGATAATAAGTAGGTCATGTTTCATAGAGGCCTACTAGTGCTATAGAATCCGGGAAGCTGTCAGCTTGTGATAAGATAAATATAAAAGCATCTCAAAAATGTCTATGATAGTACGATGTACTTGCAACGATGGCGAGTAGTGCAAGCAAGTTGAACAGAAAATTAAATAGCTTCACCATCAAAACAGATGAATCTATCAATTGCAATTAATACATGTAGATGACACAAATCAATCAATTGCAAATACTCGATCACAGAGTTCATTTACTTCCAATGCAATTCATTATTCATAGCCCTGCATTAGTGTCTCCTCATTGAATTAACAAAGATAAGTAAACCTTAATCTCTAAAGGCATCCTTAAAAATCCTCTCTAAAGTAATCAATATCTCTAGGGCATCTTCCTGAATTAGGTTTTAAGACGACTACAACCGTTTCTATCCCAAGACGATCTTGTTACTGTTTATTATTGCTCAATACGGAGTATCCTTGAGTACACATCATCAGTACTTTTTCCACATCAGCACGGCTTCCTCTCGTTGGATGGAAACTGTACAGAACAGAACGCATCGAACTATCTGTGGTTCTTCAGATTGCCAATGTATCCACTTTTCCCACTTGAATATCGTCACCTTATGCTGTCCGCAAAATTATTCAAATCGTTGATAAGTGATCATGCTCATCCTCTCAACTAGCTTGCTCTTGACATAAATCCTTTCTCTCCATCTCTTCGAATGCCAGAATGCTCGTCATAGATGAGACAAAATTCATTGTTAGCAACAATGATACGCAAAATTAGCCGAGGATTATATTGTAAATAATGTTTTTGAAGTAATTTTTTTTCATTTGTTGTTGACTTGCTGAATTTTGTAACTGACTCATTTGTATATCGGCCTCATGATTTCCAACACTGAGGCTTCTTGGAAATAAACGATTATTATTAATAATTTTATATGAAATAATATTAAATGTAGATCTTTATTCTCAACTACCATGTACCTCACTCTTGCTTCGTGTGTAGAAGTAGCTTAAGTTTTCAGTTTTCAACATATGATCAGCCATAGAAAACGGACACTCTATAATGGTAATAAGGACTGAAACAGACATGTATATTAAAAGCAGTAAAGCGTCATGGGCATTCGTTGTCATGGCAACGGAACCTAAGCGAAGGCGGCTTCCAGTTGGTGACACAAGGAAGATGCCGACAACTTATTAGTGTACTTTGTAAATATTTATGATTATTGTCATTTTCTCCTCATGCTGAAATTTCCATGGCTCAAAGTACCATCAACAAGCAATTGCTGTCCACTCTATAGTCAGATTTCTATGCGATCAACTTTCAAATGGACGACCAGTCTTTCTGACAATGTCAACTTGCCGTGCTAGTTGAACATCGCGAAAGGTTCCGTCTCCTCTGACTTCTCTCGCACGTACGTGTGCTCGATATTTTTCTTTTTTGAGATTTATTCCCTTTTTAAACAACTACAAGAACGACTTACATTAATCCCACAGCAAATGCTACTACCACTACGTGAATACTGAAAGACAAGTCTGGAAATTTCACCTTAATGCTGATTTGCTCATGAATATTATGCATTTATACATACTAAATCTTTTTTGCTTCAGTGCACATGTATTTGAGTAACTGACCACAAGCTGACTTGACGATGTCTCCTCAAGGTAGGTGTTTGACGCAGACCGAAAATTGAATAATTCTTTTATCTATATTCGATATGATCACTACAACATCATGGACATGCTAGGGATCGAACTACACAGTACACGTGTTAATTGATAATTTGATGGATCGAATGAACATTCTAATTTTCCGAGGCATTTTCCTCAATGTGCTGTTTTGTTTATATTTTTTGCTTAGTTTTCCTCAATGTTCTAGATGTTGCATGGAAGCATGTGAATCCGTCAATAAGTTGGAAATGTCATATCCATTAAAAAATTCATTAAACGTCATTCATGCATGGTAGAGAAGAAGAAGCTTCTTATCATCATTATTGCACGCGTAAAATCCTCAATTCATTTATCTCATGCTTGCCAATGTGCCAACAAAGGAAAAACGATAATTGCGTGACATGTCAGAGTTATGTAACAAGTGCGACTTGTACATCTATTTATCCAAGCATCAACTAATTTCATCTTCGAAAATTTGATTTTGCTGCCTTCGTCACATCCAGTCATAATTTCAACCGGCAGCTAAATGAATGAAACAGCCTTCGGCTTTTGAGGCAGAATCATTACTTGCTTTTCTTTGGTCTAACCGTTGATGACGTTACAATAAATTCTTTAAATCCCAATGCACTGTCAGATTTCTAAATGGAAGTTTGATTCGAAGAGAGTTTTTAGTATGAGTATGAGTGGGCATCATTACCCTATAGTGCATTAAAATATCACTTAATATTCCTTGCTTGTACATTAGGCATTTTTCACGCGCTTCTAGATGTTTGATACTTCCAATTTATATGTTCACGCTTCACATCTATCAGATAAGTAAAATAAAACTAAGTAAAATATTTAGTTTTGTGAAATGTACTTTACCGATGATATCTACTAATTTTTCTTATTTTTGGCTGATTTTGATATATAATCTGGTGCGTCCTCTAGTGGTGGTCCCCGAGGCGTTATGGTTTAGTGCTTGGCCTAGCCAATATTCGGTCCAGAGGTCGAACCTCGAATGTGCCATTGGAAATCGTCAGGAAGGGCATCCGGGCTAAAAGATCACAACGCTCTAGTTAAAAGTCTGACTATCTCAACACCGTCGAGGTCCCCAGTATAGGGGAGTACTGACGTTCAACCATTGTTTTTTACGTCCTCTTAAGAGGATAAAAATAGGTCTGTGGAGTAGGCATCGACTTAAAGTACATGCTTCTTTCGATAGTCAAGCGTGTGTGCGTATGCCACAGCAATTAACATCCAGATACACGTATGTTTTGCATGAGGATATTCAAATTTTGGATTTTTCGGTAGTTTTTAATTATTTCTCGTTGATGCCCTGAAGTATATCTGACTCAGATGCAAGCTAAAATATTGTAAGATTCAAACATTTGCAGTTTCGATTTCAAATTCAGGAATTCATTTCTAAGTTCTGTAGACATCACATGCAAATGCGCTCAATTTCATCATTGACAGTAATAGTCTACACTGTAAACTGCACGATACTTACGAAAACGATGTACAAAACAAGAACAACAAAATCTGCAGCTGCAATATTGTTCATGTCCATTATCAGTTGCTACGAAATCTACTTGCTTTCAAATATAAGAGCCAACTATTTTCGTGGCGAAATAACCCAATAGTGCACGATTTTGTTATTCTCGCTTTTTAGTTCGCTTTCTCACTAGCACAATCAGTCAGCTTTCGTGCTCTGAAGTTTACAGTGCAACTGCATAGTTGATATCAATGTTAATATAATCATGAAAAAGAAAGAATTCATTGCCATTCAGGACTTCAAATTCTAGATCGACATTGAGGACATAGGTGAAGCAGAGATTCATTTGAACTTATGTAAATACTATCATGAGGAATATCATATTACTCCTCAAATTTTTGTAACAATTATCGTGGTTTCTTATTTTTACATTTATCATTGGCGTGCATCTGAAGCATCTTAAAAGTCTGGAATTCAAATTTTGACTTGCTATTTATAGAATAATGATCACGAACGAGTTTGAACGAGTTGGTCAAACCGATGCCACCACTGGAAAAACATGCGTCACAATCAATTTCATGAAGATTCAGTCACTGGTATATCAAAATGAGAAGGGGCACAAAGTAACCCCAAAACACGGTCTTATTAAGATTAAAAGTACTTTTAGACTGTCCTGGTGTAGCTCATAAGCTAATGCGTTTCTAAATCTCGAAGTGTCTGAACAAGAATGGATGGTGCAATATGTTTAAAACTGTTTCCAAGTCACGATATTGAACCAGAGTATCCCGGTACTCAAAGCGAGCACATTAACAGAAGTCTGGAATATTGTTGATAACGTGAAAGTAGCCTTCAAGCAGAAATTTGGCAAGTTCAAATATGATACATGATTACTTTGCGTGACTTGAAAATTCAAGTGCACGGGGTTGTATTTTATTAAACAAAGAATAATTCGCTATGAGGGTATTGACATACGTTTCGTTGATGCAGGGTCATGTAAGTAAGTCAAAGAACGCAAAACCGTTTCCATTTTTCCATGGGGAAGTAGTGAACATGATTGTGGGAATGACATTCATAAGCCACTTAGCATAGTGTACTTTGCGTTTAACATAATCCACCGAAAAGACAAAAAACATAAAATTACATTCTACGCTTCAGAATTCAAAGCCTCTTTTTGGCTTTGACAATGCTCATTCTTATGAATATTTCCTGAGAAAGTGACAACTTCATGAATGATGTTTCCTTCATATTCTTTCGCAAGGACATGCTCAAACATCATTTTTAAGATCAAGACAATAGCTGACTGAAACATCTATGAACGATTGTACACAGAAATCCGACAATCCGCAATATTGAGGACTATGTAGATTGGACGCGCACATTAAAAACAATATCACATCGTGAGCACACATCTCTATGTAGCATAGAAATTAACAATACCATAGAAAGTCCTAGAATGGAAATTGCATGAAAATTATGGCACACGCCGGGGGAACTTAGTTGGGGCAAAATGCAACTTTTGCGATCTGGCTTCCATGTTTTTTGATTGGCATTTATATTTATCAGACCAATTCTTGATCTGGATTGTTGGCCCTTTTCCAAAGACCATGTACTCAAAAGCAATAGTGAATTTACAAAATGCTGCGCCGACAGAATGACAAAGAAGGAAATCCTTTCAAACGTTCTGTACGTTCATCATTTTGACATATCGATCCGATAATCTATCAATAGTATAATCAGACTCTTGTGCAACTTGTAATGTCGATTTACAGAACATACATAACTCCAGCTTGAAATCAGAGGCCAAGAAATCTTAGAGTATTCATTTTACTTTAAAGGGATCCCCTGTTCACTAAATTAGAATAATTTTTAAAATCTCTACATGCATTCGAATATCAGCTTCCAAAATATCACATGTGTCATTCAATGATTAATTGAAAAGTTCCAGCAACATTTCATTTATTTGAGAAATGATTGTGGGTAAAGAAACTTTCAGTGTGTTTATTCCAGAAAAGCGCCAGGAATTCTTAGCCGCTTGAGGAAGAAATTATCCAATAATTAGACTTTCTATCTGTGAATTCTTGAGATGTTCTTACAAACAGCACACCGACCACTTTCAATTGACTTTAAGAACCAATTTTTAATTCGCATTCCAATATTGAAAAATTGGAAAATTGTTATCAGTAACTGCTACAAATAGACACATTATATTAATCCATGGAATAGTAGGCTATTTTACATGAAACAATGCCGCCATCTCACTTGAAATTCTCTTCATGAAAATCCTGTAATTAGGTGTCAACAACTTCCACAACCAACTTGGCAAATAGTTTGACTATGATGCAATGTTTAGATCGAATCTGATCTACAAACCATAGATTTTTCCATGTGCCATCATTGTACATAGGCAAGATATCAAACTTCCATTCTAGTGTACCATTATCCACTTCTATGCTATGTAGAGATTCGCGAATAATGTTATATTTCACTATTTTTTTGATTAAATAGCATACAACACACTTAACGAAAAGCGAAGTGTTGGTTTTTAAGACTGCTCACATTTTTTAAAAAGTTAAAATATTGATAATTGACATGAAACTTGTCAGTTGAAAAACAGTTCATTGAATCGGATAAAGGGATTGAACATTGTGGTTTCATAAGCATTTCCATCCCATGTCGAAATTATAAATTGAGACGCTAATTTATATTTACAAAATGTAGGGCCTAATCTTTGACGTCTTTTGAAAATCTTGACGTCCACCTGTTATAACACATTTATTCAATGATACTCATCAAATAATTCATTACAATAGCTTTCATTCATTTTACTTATTTGAAAAGGCAGAAGGTCAAATATGCAGAACTTTGGGCCGTGTTCCGCTAAATACCTCAGATAATCTAATTTTGACTTCACCACACAATTTTGCATGACTGTCTTGATAGACACTACGGAGGATATCTTGGAAGTGGAAAGTGTTTAATTTATCCAAAAGTACTGCTTTCGTTTCCTTTTTCGGTGTCCTCTTCTGCAGTTCATGATTTTACATTTCTAATGAATTGGTGTAAGTGGTGGTGCATCAGAATAATAACATTTTATGAAAAATTCAATTTGACATATTATAAAATAAAAAAAAATCATATTTTAATAATTCCTTAAAAACATATGATCCCCATACCCACAAAACGCCTTGTTTGTTTTCTCATACTCACGTGCTTAGAGGCCGGCCTTCAATTGTGAGATCACTGCGTCTTTTCACTATGTCGGTTTGTCCCTTGCCACTATGGCTCTAATGGATTATTTTCGATTTTCCTGCTAAAAGCTACCGAAAAATGATGAATAAATAAAACAAATCATTGAGGTCAATTGCTAGTGGATGGTGAAAAAATCTGAGTGTGCATAAACACTTAAGTTTGACTGCAATCTGAAATCACGGAACTAGCTCATGATCTAACAGCTAAATGCTTTCATGTTGCTCTGACCCTTTCAACTAACCGAAGAATCATTAAATATTCAAAGTTTTAGCGGATGCAAACTTGGTGATTTGTCGCTACAGCGTTTTCGATCGCCGCTGTGCATGTAGTTTATTGCTGAGTATGCTCACTCCCATTTATAACGCCGGAAATATTAACCAGACACAGCCTTGAATGCGGAATTGTTTCAAAGCATCAGAAATCAGACCTTAAAAATATACAGGGTGTAGAAATTAAGTGTTCTTTCAACTCTCGAAATGTAGTTTGTGACCGCAAAGACATACAACTAATATGTTAATTTTAAAAATTCTGAAGATACTAGAATATGAAAATATACCGGTGCTATACGTCATACTTTCCAAAACATTCAAAGTTTACATGTGCTCAGAAAAGTTTTATTATTTTACATACTTCCTATTGTCAGGTGGCTTGTTCGTTATGACAATTTTATTGCTATAAAAATTTTGCTCTTTTGTGTTCACATGTCATTGCACACTTTTGCATGTATGCATGTAATTTGAATTTATTTCAACGTTCAACCAATTGCAACTTAAAATTTTCCTTTGATCGAATAAAACTCTTTTCCCTTCTATTCCATTTCAATGATGACTTCATAGTGAGATTGATGAGTAACGTCACATAAGAGCTCTAAAAATTGCTTGTAGTCATGTCAATGCATGCAAGAGAAAGGGAAAGAGGGCGGACCAAACACAAAATATAACCCACTATCTATCTACTATGTATGTCAGGGTGCCGCTCCATTAAAAGTGCCATTCCACTGGAGGTTTTGCTATGAAAATAAATTCTTAATTTAATCTCTTATTTCACATGTTTATATTTTAATCAATTATCAGATTTCTGTTTGAACATATGAGTCTGATACTGTTTGTTATGCTGCTGAAATACAAGTTATTTCTCATTCCAAAATCTTTGAATAAAATTGACCTTTCAACGATAGATTGTGATTATTGTGAGACATTTTCTTCGATTATTTCATTCTCTTTGGGTGGGATACAAAATTCCTCTTCCTCAAAAGCAATTGTTTAATTGTTGTGAGGATTTTCCAATGCATTTCAACGTCAAGAGGGTCATTGGGGGTTCCTCAATGAGGAAAAGAAATTAATTAACGATGTCATTATCTTCGAGCAAAACCAAAAACGCCATCTCGGACTATAAAGATGGACCACTTAAAGGAAGACCTATTGTTGCAGCAGTGGACACTCCAAGTAGAAAATTATCTATTAATCTTGCTCACGTTTTCAATAAACTTCTTCATCATATCCCTGCTCATATAAATTCTTCTTATGATTTTAAGCAGTTCTTAGATAGCGAGTCCATACCTGATGGCGCAGTAGTGGCGTCTTTAGATGTAGATAATCTGTATGGATCAATCCCGTTAGATGGTCCATTTGATGTTATTTCTATTGTCACAGAATTTTTTGAACTATATAAGCATGAAACTATTTTGTCCGACCTTTGTGTTGATGATATGCGTGACTTGATCAAACTCTGTATAAAGTCAGATACTATTTATATTGACATGTCAGCGTATAAACAAAATAAGGGCCTTGCCATGGGGAATAATCTTGCCCCGGTCTTGGCAATTATTTATATGCACTTCGTAGAGAGTCGTATTTGCACAAATCAGAATATCTTGTTGTGGAAACGATACATAGATGATGTTTTCATTGTTTATGTCAATTTTTCTGTTTCTGAGCTTATGGACTTAGTCAATGATGTCAATCCTTTGATTAGATTCACGTATGAGGGCATGAATGAGTCCAAACTCCCTTTTTTAGATATGTCTGTGATGAATGTTAATAACAGTTTTCAGACTGGGCTTTTCATTAAGCCTTCACATTCCGGTTGTATTCTTCCCTGGACTTCACATCATCCGGTGCAGTTCAAGACTAGAATGGCTTCAAATGAATTTTTGCGAGCTATTAGACTGAGCTCTCCGCAATTTCTTCAGTCCAGCCTCGTTTTGGTTGAGAATAGACTCATTCAAAATGGTTTTCCATTTCGCATTATCAAACGTGCAAGAACTCGTGCTTTTTCGTTCAAATCTGAGGAGGCTCGTCGTGAACAGTCATCTCGCAAGACTTTTTTAACTTTGCCTTTTGTAAATGATGTTTTTTCTAGAAAATGTAATTCTTTAATTCGTAGGACTGGTTTAGCTGATATTATGAATATTAATTTTCGTTCTCGTAAACTAAGTAATCTTGTTTGCAGTAAGCCTCGTTTAGATCTTTGCACCTCGAATTGTAATACCTTTGCGTGTTCAACTCGTCACAAGCTTTGTTATGTTAAGGGTATTGTTTATCTAATTAAGTGCAAAATTTGTGATGCTGAATATGTTGGTGAATCGGGACGGACAATTCGTTCTCGCATTCTTGAGCATTGTTCTCGAGCCTCCTCAGCTGTCTATGTCCATGTATTATCTCACGGCTCTACAGATAGTGTGATTGACAGCATTAATTGGTCTGTCATGCACCGCGGCTTATGTTCCACAGCTACCGGACAAAGAGTAGAGTTCAAAGAAATTCAACAGCGTCACCCTGTGCTTAATAGTTTGCTGACTTCATAAGTGATTGTGTCTCGAGAAAGGCGACCGCCGAAACGTCGACAGACTGTTTTATTTGTACATACTTACTTTTATTTTAATTATACGGTCGTGAAACATTTTCTTCTTTTTCTTGAAATTTCTTACCAGTGTTAAACGAAAAAATTGGCAGCAAAAACTTTATTCTTTTTTGCTACCATTTTTCTTTTTATCGAAAAATTGAGAACACTCGCTGTTATGGCGATGTTTTTGATTTATAAGACACAAATGAAAATGTGGAAACCGCCCGACGTTTTGTCCGCCGCGGACTTATTCATGGACAAACTGGAATTGGAAAGCGATGGTTTAAATATAAAAAAGGAATTCTCATTAATTTGTGTTTCCTATTCATGGATGGACAATGGATCCTGATGTAAACTTTGATATTTAAACCATCACTTACCTATGCCAGTTTCTCCAGGAATACGTCCGCGTCGGACGAAACGTCCGGCGATTTTCACATTTTTATTTGTGTCTTGTAACTCAAAAACCGTCGCCATAACAAGGGAGTGTTTAAATTTTTCACTATGAAGAAAAATTGTAACAAAAAGGAATATGACGTTGTCTTCCTGTTTTGTTTGTATAACAATGGCCACTGCTTCCACGCGACCTCGGAGAATCGATTTTACAATTCAGTACCTGTGGCTTTCACGAGGTCGAAATGGCATTTCAATGTGCCTTTCGATCAAAATGACAGGACGCGGCAAAGGCGCTAAAGCATCAGGCAGGGCAAAGACCCGTTCTTCACGGGCTGGTCTGCAATTCCGTCGGACGTGTACACCGTTTCTTGAATAAGGGAAACTATGGTGAACGCATTGGTGCCGGTGCACCCGTCTACCTCGCTGTTGTCATGGAATACCTTGCATCTGAGGTTCTCGAGTTGGCAGGCAGCACTGCTCGTGACAACCACCGATCTCGTATCATCACACGTCACCTTTAGCTTGCTGTCCGCAATGATGAGGAATTGAACAGACTACTGAGCGGAGTCACAATCGCTCAGAGAGGTGTCCTTCCCAACACGCAGGACGTACTTCTACCCAAGAAGTCCAAGCCCAATGGAGCTCAGGCTTAAGAAGCCACCAAATTCGTGAACGCCTGACACCACCATGAGCAAGGTCTTGGTGATCTTCACGCCGCATTAATAGTTCGAAGACTGGGTTCGATTCCCAGCCGGCAAGCCATTTTTCATGGTGGTGCCAAGAGCAAGGCGCATTGAAATATCATTTCGATCTCCTGAAAACCGCAGGCATTGAATTGTTAAAACGATTCTCCGAGATCGCCTGGAAAAATTTGCTATTATTTTAAGCTGTTGGTTTAGCTATATCAGGTTCGTGTGAAAATGCACCGCACATCTGGAATAGAGTGAACCGAATAGTGTCAGCCACACAAAGTCGATCCGTGACTCAAGAAATATCATTGGATCTGCGGCATCACCGGGTACGATTTCATTCTGCCATACAAACAAGCCATACAGTACGCACTTTTTTAACAAAGAATCAACTGCTATGATTCTTTTGAGGTCGGTGGGTGTTGCACAAAGGTGCAAAGTAAAAACCAAATTTAGGATATTGAAACAGGGACACATGTGCTACTGTATGCAGTTCACGATTAGCAAACGATATTGCATTAGAAAAAACTGCTAAAATGGCAAGCTTTTTCTATACGGAGTGTGTTACAAATCCTCAGTGTTTAACACTCTGATTTCAATGTGTTAAGTTTTGCATTTGATACCCCTCCCTTGAAAGCGCGTCTTGAATGCGCTGAAATACTTTTTTCAGTGGCGTTCTCGACGACGGTTCGCCTCTGCCCAAATCTTTGCATTACCAGATACTAGGAAGAGCAGTGAAGTGGGAAATGGACTATGCCGCTAGCAAATGAGAGTGATGTCAGTTTAGGAACTTAGAGTAAGTGTATTAGGTATAGTAGCAACTCAGCATCAATTAAATCCCAAATAGAATAGAATATATATATTTCAATGGCAATGGAAATCAATGATGTACATGGAATGAGGTGACACGGTAGAAAGGAAAACATGTCAAAAATAGAAGTAAGTGATAACATCTTCGTATGAGAGACAAAAGTCATTCGAGATAAACTCAGATTATTCAATAAAAGTTTTGTTCACGATAGCAACTGTTCGTGGAAAAAAGGAGTTTCTACGTCGGGTAGTATGAGACGGAGGTTGGATAAATTTTCCGGAGGACGTTGACTTTGTTGGACACAGACTGTTAAGGGGGTGCGCTTTGTTGAAAGATATGTTTGAAAGCAGTTTCACAGAGGCCTTTTCACGCCTGTTTCTGAGATCCGGGAAACTTTCACAAGTGCAACTATAATCCCCACAGATGATAAAATGAGCTCTTCGTTGAATCTTCTTCAGCACGTCTTCATTCTTCGCAATCATGCCGATGAATAAAGGTGAGCAATATTCAATCACCAACAGTATCAGGCCATGGTACACCTCAATTAACAAAGTTTTGCTTAGAAATGGCCTTAGGATGCGCAAGGCAAATAGTCGACGTGAAGCACACCTATTTATGAAATCGAGGTGTCTATCCCATTTAAGATTCGATGAGAAGTGAACTCCTAGGAGCTTCAAGTCATCTACTGAAACAATTTCTGGAATAGAAGGGGAGATCTGATTGATCGTCTTTGGTATCCATATCATTTTGCATTTGCTCAGATTCAAATTTAGCCCCATAGTCGAAGACCACTGAATCATGTTGTTATGTTCAACAATGTAAGAGTCACTATCTCCCTTATAGAGAGGAATCACAAAAGTGCAGTCATCAACATATTTCACTATCGTAGTTGTAATTTTTACAGGAAAAAGAGAACTGACCACCAGATTAAAAAGGAATGGTCCAACCAACGAACCTTGTGGTATCCCAGACAAAACTTGACGTTCACGCCCGAATATGTTGGAAAACTTCACCGACTGAGTTCTCGCACATAAGTAGTCCTCGATCCAACTTATGAAGTTTCTTTGGAAGCCTTTCTCAGTTAAGGATTTGATTATAACATCATGATCCAGCAGGTCAAACGCCTTACTGAAGTCGTATGGTATTACTAGCACACCTGCAATCTGACTTTCCTCCAGCGCAGTTGTGACTTTGTCATGAATACAAATAAGAGCAGAAGCCGTAGATGAATGAGGAACGTAACCGAACTGAAAATAACCGAAATGTTTTCGTAGTTCAGTCGAGATGCCAGATTCCAGAACAGCCTTCTCACAGATCTTAGAAAGTGCTGGGAGCAATGAAATTGGACGAAGTTCATGAAGAGAGGCTGGGAAAGATTTCGGAATAGGAGAAATCAAACTGTGTTTCCAGGCACGAGGGTATTGCTGTCTTAAAATTGAAATGTTGATCACGTGAGCCAATGGTTGAGCAATGATTTCAGCTGCCTTTTTATACAATGAGGTTGGAATCATGTCATCACCTGGAGCTTTGTTTGTTTTCATGGAGCACAGTAGCTTAAGGACATCTTCCACTTCAACAACGGGTGCCCAATCAGAGCCTGCAAAGCTTTCGTCTTCCGATGATATAGAACTTGTCGAAACTGGTCGACACGCCTGGTATGATATGAATATAGAGTTCATTTCCTCAACAGCTTCATGAAGTGATGAAAACCTTTTCAATACAGGATCCAAAGCAAAATAACCAGCTGATTTTGAGCCTCTAAATTCATTAACTACCTCCCATAACTTTTTGGAGCCATCCTTCGACTTCTGGGCCCATTTGCATTTCTCCTTCATCAACATCGACTTTACTTTTGAGTTCAACCGCTTATACAGGCAAAAATCACGTTGGCGGTATGCATTCCAGCGCTGATTGATGAGGCTTTTTATTAGTGGTGTAATGTACGGCTTATCGCGAGGAGTCATTGCGACAAAAGATGTTGGGATCGTGCTTTTATAACAGTCTTTTACAGCATTGTTCAAGAAAGTACACTTCTCATCAATAGATATATCCATATTGTAGATTGGCTGAAAGTTTATCAGACTCAATTCAAATAGAAAAGAGTTAACAAAAGATTCACGTAAGTCATTTACAACACATAATCTGTAATTGTTGACAGATACAGTGGTATTAGGAGTACAAAGTACAGTATTATGGTCAGATTTAGCAATAGGAGGACCCACACATACATTGTATTCATTTGCTAAACAAGTGGGTAAAAGTACAAGATCTAGAACAGCGTCACCACGAGTCGGTACAAGTACGACATTTCTAACATCAAAACTATTTTCCAAACAGCGAGTATTAATGCGATTGAAATCGCCCAAAAAATCAAGTCGAGACTTGGATAATTATTAAGGACCTTGTCCACGTTTATAGAAATGAACTCTAACACATCAGTAGAGTAGCGCAGAACAGATGATGGTGGAATGTAAAGGCATACGAGGCAGATGTTCAAAGAGTGAAAAAGCAGCCAGACACAGTCAATACCAAAGTTGCTACCTTCTGGTTCAAACCGGGAAGGCTGGAAAAAAGATTTCACCCAGACAATAACGCCGCCACCTTGTCGACCATCATTGCGATCATCGCGGAAAATGTCGAAACCTTCTATAGAAAAAAAGTCATTTGAATGATCGGACGAAAGCCAAGATTCGGTTGCTGCGAAAATCTGAATCTTCTTACAAGAAATTAAGGCAATGATGTCATCCATTTTATTTGTAACATGATTGACATTGGTAGAAAGAATGCTAGGCAAACATCTGGAGCGATACGGTAAAATCATTGGTGAAAATTTGTACTTCTCAGTTGAATCTTCCCTCTGTAGATGACAACATCTTCACCTAGGTCCCGTCTATGTTTTAGTTCAAGTCTTAGTTGTTTATCTTGGGTTTGCTGGAAAGGGGTGAGATCACTCTTGAGGAAAATTCTGTCATGCTTGTAATTCTTTAGGTCTTTTGATTTGCGCAAAACTTCCATTTTCTTTTCTTTACTAGATAATTGAACTTTGAGGATTCTTGAGCCGTCATTTCTTGGCTTCCCTAAACGGCTACAGGATAGTATCTTCACATCAGCTACGCCCAGGAAATCAAATATTTCCGAAATACCTTTCTCATCATTCTCTTTCTTTTTGTCTATGGATCCAGAGAACTTTTCTGGGAGTCCAAAAACCACAATATTGTTGGAACGAGCTTGTCTTTGAAGAAGATTTCTATGCTTCTACCCACATATAGGATGACGATACAGACACCGAGGACAGTGACGTAATATGGTTTCTATGACTGCGAAGCACGTGAGCATAAAAATCGATATTTCGGATTTCCCGGAGCGAGAGTGTTTTCTTCTTAACTGGCAAATAACAGCTGATTGGTATGGTGCAGCCACAGAATTAGATTGTTTATCTGTGTCACTTTGCTAGAAGTGCAAACTGATTCAAACAAATGGCACATGCAGGAACTTAATAAGTGGGCAAAAAGAAATTTTTAATACCTTGCAGAGATAGGAAAAATAGTCGTGCGTCGCTTGCGGATTGCTCTAAATTCCTTCAAAATGCTCCGATCGCCACGATTCCTTCAGATTCGAAGAATTCAGATCATTGCGCAAAAGTTTTCTCGATAATGTTGGGCCCTCCGATCATTTTAAAAAAAGTTAGCAGGCGCATGAAAAAACGTTCACAAACTTCTCTGTAGAACTTGACATCGACTGTGTCTCTTTGCTGTGTGATCCGGTTGATAACAGTCACAGAAACTTTGTACAATTTGTCGTTTTTAATGTTGAACTGGCTTCTCATTGTTCGATTGCTATGGTATTTAGTCAGCAGATTGTGCCATTTCAATAACGTTGCACGTTCCAATGCTTCCCTTCTAGTCAAACGGAAGAAGAGACGACCTGTCTAATTCTGTGGGTGCAGCTGACAATACCAGCTGATTCAACAGACGCAATCTCAATCAAAGAAGCGAAGAATCGATTCCACACAAAAGATAACACGACGGATCGGATTGACGAAGAACGCGGCTATATTTAGTAACGCTGGTATGAAAGGGTGAATCCAATGGAGAGTGTAGAGAAAGCGGCAATGATCGTGATTATGAATACCACTCACGGATGTATCGAATGCCAACCAAAATAGACGAAATATGACCACCACAGACAGAATAACACTTTGAAATCTGAATATTATCACTTAGAATATGATGACGATTGCAACGATATAAGTTTCAAGATAATTCCAACACGAGAATCAGCTTTTCCAAGTAATAATCTCTAACCAAGCAACAGCAAGAGCATACGACCGTTCACCACGCAAGTTGAAATATGTATGTAGTTTCTATTTTATTAAATGAAATCGAGTTGAGACTAAGTACCAAATATGAGAAAAGCAAACCTTTGCAGTTGAAGAAATTGCCAAGGAATTGACTGATCATGATAACAATACAGAAGAAGAAGAGTATTTTTCAAATCCTCTGTGTCTTGGAGAGGTGATGTTTGTAAAATTAGCTATAACTTTAATGCACAGCTTTATCAACAAGAATATCTTCTTAAGCGTGATCATGCCACAAACTATCTGTCACTGAAAGAAAAAAATATCAATATCAAAGATAATGATCACAATTAACTTGGAAAGATGTAGAAGTGTCCACATCAATACTTAGATTCAAGAAATGAAGCATAAATTTAGTTAATGATGAATTCATGCCGATGAGAATTGAATTAAACAAAAACTTAAAATTTCAGCCAAAAAGCATAATAAGATTTCAACTTTTACATGACAACTTGCATTCTAATGCGGCTTATAAAATTTCTTTAATAATCAGCTCAATTTCCGCTTAATTAAGATACCTGTAAGTAAATTTCATTCATTTTGATATCTTATCAGTTTCATACCACTTATATAGATGTACTAATTTTCCAGTGCATAAGCAAAGGAATAATTTGCAGAAATTTAGTTCCTTAAAAAATTATCAAATGTTTTTTAGATCGCAGGAACGTGATCTCTGCAAAAACTATATTTTAATATAAAAATTTTCTCTGTATTCTGACATTCCTTTTGAGTCGACAATCTACCTAGTATGTGCTTATATGTTTCGGAACTAAGGACAAATGTGGAAACTGAAGTGACTTGTGGAAATGCTCCGGAAAAAGTTAAGCAGTAAGAATAATACGCACTGATGAGCTTTATTCAGTGCTAGATGAAATTATTGCACTCCCTGAAATAGGCATGCCACTGAGAAGCTTGCTGTCATGCACTCAAAGAAAAATGTCACAATTAATGGATACGCATATCCACACGGCTATGTCCCTTAGGTGCTTTTCACATTCACACCTGAAAACAGTGGGCAGTGAGTATTAAGCTGCAACAACAAGTTTAGGATAAAATTGAAAACATGAATAGGCATTTCTGAGGGTGGGCAACTACCATGGAAGGTAGTCTAAGCAATTCCGCATTTACAGTTCACTATCTATCATACCACCTCATTCCTTGTCATTATCCGTGATTTGATGCATAATTGAACATCCTTTCTCATTTTGTTTGTTCAGTCATCTTAAATATGGTATGGATAGAATATGAGAAGAGGAAAAAACCGCAATTTAGTACATTCATGAAATGTCACGTTTTCCGATAAAGAAAAATTATTTTTAAGTTGCCATGTGTGTTAGGAAATTAAATTTAACGATAGAGCAAGGAAAATATAATCATATTTCATACATTGATAGACTATGCTTTCTCATGAGAAAATATTTGAAACACATCGTTATCCAGAGTAAAGAATGGACTTCAATGCTTTGTAAACAGGAAAATGGTTGAAATAAAGGTATTGATTTCTAGGAAAGAATAGTACAGATCCATTGAATCATGAAAATATTGAGTATCGCCGATGTTCCCATGAAACAACTTCATAGAAACAGTTTTCTCGCAAAAACAATGACAATGATAGGGATAAAACTCTACGCACATAATAAAAGATTATCAATTTATTAGCTCTCATTATTTTCAGCATGTTTATTGTTTAATATGCTATCAGCTGTGACAAAAGAGCGCACTACAACTTCTACAATGAATCAAATTATTTTCAAGTACATCTATGACATTAATGCAGGACAAATCACGTGAGTGAGTGTGTGTGTGTGTGTGTGTGTGTGTGTGTGTGTGTAGCTTGTCTTAATATTATTCCTCTGTAAAGATTGGTAATTGGCGTTAATACCTGAGATTCTCCCAATGCATTGCCAGATGACTAATGAAAAATTGGTTGATGCAATGATTGATGCCCGAGCGTGCATTTTTGCATGGATAGATCAGTTTTGAAATAAACTATTTGAAGATTCGCTTGAAATGTTCAAGACACGAAACTGGTCATCAAAACTTTAAGTATGCAATGTAAGTATATTATGTATGCAATAATGATGATCTGTAGCATTATCTCAGGTTCTAAAAAATATTTTGGTTACATTAAAGAGTGAGTGGTGATTAAATATACTAGTAGTGGATATTAATGTTGGTTTTCATTACTCCCGAAATACATAAGTCCAATGCTAGGTTGCACTGAAGGCTGGAGTAGACATCTGCTTAAATTATAAAAATATATGTAAATGCATGTAAATAAATATACCTTGGATTCGAAATTCGTCAATCGGTAATATCGAAATAAAAAGAAAAATCTCTCACTTCGACCGATTTGTATCATAAGAAAATCAAACCAGTCTGCTGCAAATCTGTCATTTGCTTACACACAAAAAATAAAGCTAAGTTCAAGCCCTAATCCTTGGCGACACTCTTGTATCGGACAGCAAGGAATTTACCCTTCACCTCATAGGGATCGATTAAACTCTCGTCGGTATTTGTGATTTCACAATCATACGTCGATTAGTCTGGGTGGTATAATTGCTACGTCGGCTTCAGTTTCAGCATTTGATAGTGTTAGTAGCTTCTCGAATAGCTGCATTTACCAAAATGCACCCAATAATTAAAATTTCTGCATCCAAGTAGGCAATGCCAACTGTGTCCTCGGGTGCATACCGCTATCGTTGCTTAACGGAACCGTCGTATGAGGGGGATTAATTTGTCCATTTTTTACAGACCCTTACTTAACCTTCTCCATTTTTTACTTCACATTTTCTTCGATTTTCAAATGTTCCGTTGTTTTTCATTGGTTCGTATAATAAAAGTGATTATATTCTTCTCACTTGAGGATTCCAGATTCCTCTCTGATATTTTTATAGCTAGTGATGATAGATGCAATTATCTATACGTTCTTTATACCTCCTGTGGTGAAATTTTAGCATAGTAAAGTCATACTAATGAATACCCATCGTGAAAGCATCGTGAAGGTGGCAACTCCACTCTGCATATTTGAAATGTCTTTTGAGCGTGTCTGTGATTGTGGAAAATAGCTATCATTACATTTATTCAAAATTAGGTATTTGAATTTTAAAATGTTATTTATGGTAACTAGAACAACTCGAAGTAAAACTTAGTGTCCTAGAAAAAGGGCTTGAAAACTGAGTACTGGAAAAATAATGGAAATTTATTTGTGTGCAACAAAATTCCCATTCCTAGGCAAAATTTATAAAAATATGTTAAGATTGAAAATCAACAGGATATTGAAAGAGTGACAAGGCGCGGCACGTAAGTATCAATTATACCCTAACGGCCTTTCAGTTTTATGGTAGGCCTAAGTATGCGCCTATACAGTCGCAACCAAAACAGCATATAATTCGATTTTTATGGAGAGGCTTTGGACAGGCGATCAGTGCGCAATCGACATCGTTTTCGGAGTCTTAGCAGAGGTTACCTCACCGATTCTGAGGGAGGGAGGAAGGGATTCAAGATATCGAAAAAAGCGAATTCATATTTCTTGAACTATCCCATAATAAAGCACACAAAGAGAATCGATGAAAAGTAAATATGTAAGATGAAGAGGAACTGGTCACCAAGTTGTAGCTATGATTACAGACCCGACATGCTTCATTCGTTATATTCTTACCTCTAACTTTTTCGTGGGACAAGATTTTTGATATGGATCTGTTGTACATTTCCTTATTGGAATTCGCTTCCCCAATTTCCAATTTGGTGCGGGCTGCCATACAAATATGTTGAGCACTGCCTACCTGTTGGCGCTCGATAATTTCCTCAAAAGTATAGTACGCCCGTGATCCGTAATTAGTGTCATCATAAATGACAGACACATATAGCCAATTAAAGCTTCTGCAAAAAAGAGTACGCGTTCAGAAAAGGCAATAAGTTAAGTCTATTGATCAGCATGTCATGAAACTTGAGAATGTCAAAGAAATTGAATTATTCAAGAACAAACGTCAGTCCTGAAATAGTCCATGTCACAAACAGAAAAACATGGCTGGTTTAAAAGCACAAGCTTTTGTTATTTTAGATTTTTCAGATAATTGCATGCGATGTAGAATTTGTTTTTGTCAAGTAATTAATCTTGGCTTTTATAAAGATATTGCAAAACTAGATCTAAGCATGGCCTTTCTACTTTTATCTATAGGGTTCGACAAAAAATGTGCGTTTTTTGTAATCAACATCTATTTATCCAGACAATCATTCACATCACAGATAGTTACCATCTTCCCCTATAACTTTCTCAATATGCCACTGGAATTCATAAAACTCCTTCTGTAACTGGGTGATGGTCATTCCAGCAAGAAATTGTTCAATACATGCCTCAATTTCAGCAATTGAGTCAAAATTGCGTTGACGACGATGAACTTCAAAATTTCTGAAGACATATCGATCGAGCAAGTTGTAATCTGGTGAAGAAGGGGGCTGTTTCACGAGACTCATGCCTTCGTGCTTGATCCACCGTCGAACCTGCATTGCTATATGTGGTTTTGCATTATCGAGGTAAATTGAGTTGCTGCTCGAACGCTGTACACATGTTTTGCAGGAATGACAAATATCGATCACCATTTATGCTTCCACCATCATGCAGCACTTTGATATAGGAGAAAGACTTTGCATAATTGAGAGCAACCACTATTAAGACCTTCCTATCGGCTATTGTCCTGCGCGATACTTGAGGTCTGTCGCCTGCGCAATCGACCCAGACTCGGTTGCATTCTTTGGGTGGGATGCTTTTGTATAGAAGACCCACTTTTCGTCCACGACGACAAGTTTACTTTTGATTTGCCGACGTCGCAAGGTTTCTAAAATGCTCCTCAACACCTGTCTGCAGTGAAATGTCAGCACAGGATAAGTGGTTGTCATCTTCGATTAGTTCTTTCACCTCTTCGATGTTTTCATCGCAGCAGCTTGATCGTGGTCTTCCAGATCCTTCCTTTCATGTCACCGTTTCACGTACCTCGACGAACTCTCTTACTATTGCTTGAATTCTTCTCACTTTCATGATGTTCTTCTCACCCCAAACGTTAGCAAGCAGCTGATGAATTTTTGTTGCTCAGTAGTCATTTTGAGACAGTGTTCGGATGAAAAAGTAGACATCACACTGCTGAAACTCCATGACTATCAGGAAAGAAAATTGGATGATTGATTAAGAGCATATCTCATGTCTATGTTCGGAGATAGTCGGAAAGCACTCTAGAGACATGACGATCGGGAATCAAAAATACACTATGTTTATATCTCTGATTCCAACATTAAAGCGTATGCAGTGCAGAGAATAATGCCATAGACATTGCCTTTGAATAAAACTTTCATGAACTTTTAAATGAACACAATCAAACTCCATTAAATCTAAAAAATCAAAGGCTGTAGAAAAAACGCAGTCTTTTTTGTCGAACCCTATATTATCATGTGTGGTTTCTAAACTTTGATTTCAAAGATGGAATATAATCGTTATATTATTTGTTAAACATGCGCTTTTAGACTGCTATAAACATGAATGAGTAGCCCTGCTTTAAAGCATTTTTCAAACCGTGTATTAGATATGCTCTTGAAAGTCTTGAAGTTTTTAAACTCTAATTGAGATCCCAATACCTCTATGATATCAAACTAAATGATGAGCATGATGTAGACTTATGGATAAACGCTTTGTTGCTATTTTATTCAAAGGGAGAGCAGATTGAGACAGGTGAGCCAGCAATCCTGCTGACAATCCATGACATGTTCGAAAGGCGCATGTGAAGGTTTAGAATGCTTTAAAAATTGAATTGTTGCCCACAATTGTGCTGTAAGTAGTGATGTAAACATACAACACACTGACTTACGAATTGCACGGTATCGACAGTACAGGCATTCTTACTTATGATGCTTTCGATTAATTTAGCAGGTTGTTTAATTGAAATGAATTGAAGCAGAATTCAGGAATAAAAACAAACACAGAAAATGCGTAGAACACCAAAAGAAAGTACCTCGTTTTGATACCTTGAAACACAAGGACATTGTTAATCGGCATATTTATGTCCCACGTTTAAGAATTGCACTGTTGAAAGAAGATAGCCATAAAACAAATGTCGAAGCTTTTGATGTTGAAGTCCTCCAGGACTGAATTTGCCGTTGACCACACTGGCATTCTACACAGGATAACTGTGTGGAAGTAGTGGCAGCCAACATATTATAGAAATTTACAAATCAACCAAGGAAATGTGTGACAAACTTTCCTTCTGGAGAATGGTGGAAGGCGAAGTGCAGATCACAGGAATGTGATTTGGTAGGAATTGGTAGGCAGCTTGAGGTAACTGGTAAATAGTGAGACTTCATAATCGGCTAATAATGCCTTAACTCATTTCTGATCCCTAGAAGTCTCTACACGTGACCAATTCGACCTTCAAAACGGACCCTTGCTAAATATGTACCTCATGGTTCCTATAGAGTCTGTGGACCTATTGATACAAGACCTTTCGGACCTCCCAAGCGGAACATTTACTCAACAGTGTAGAATGGAGATCGATCTGCATGATTTTTCATACACTCTCTTAGAGAAACCAATGCAGTGCGTGGACTGCATATGAAATTGCATTAAACAGAATACGAACTTCAATGGAATGATTGAAATTGAGCCTAAGAAGATCTACTCGTCTTACACTGTTAAGAAAAATCGTCCGTTTTGAAAGTACGAAAGGGTCCGTATCCAGAGATCCGGAGAGTCACTATATGGGGACCATGTGTTCCGTATTTAGCAAGGGTCCGTATTGCTATGGGGTCCATTTTGAGCCTCCAAAGGGGTCCATGTAGTGACCTACGGGATAAAATGATTTAAAAGATTTATGGGACAGTCAAATGGTCCTACTATTTTCTTCTTGCCTGCACTTGCAGATACGCACCCATGCCGCACTAACCCCACTCTTCACTTTCCACCACTGTAGCAAGAGGACAATTTGTCTTAAATTCCTCGTTTGAATTGTCTATTTATACAAAATACTTTGTAAAATGTTTGCATCTGAAATTATCAATGAAACTAAAGCCTGTTTATCTATTTACAGATTTTTCCAATTCTTATAGTGATTTGATTATTATGTATTTTATCCATTATAAAATGAGACTTTGTCTGTCATTTCAATTTTCAAAGGAGGTATTTTGGCACCTGTGAAATATGCTCACATCACTACGTATAAGTTTATTGTACCTGTTTTTTCTTTTGTACCTCAAATACGCACACATCCAGAATACAGACAGCATTTGTTACTGCGGACCTTTATTTGTGCCATTTAAATACGGATCTCCTCCAGATTTTATACAGAAATGCATCTTGTTAGCAACTTTTTGCATTGCTCTACATAATTAGTTATTTTCTTATCATACCTGGACAAATCATTTACAAAGAATATACAATTCAGAGGATGTGTCTGATAAATTTCGGACCTTTGTTACACGGACCCTTTTATGCCCTTAGTACCCTTAATTTTGCCTAACAGTGTACAAAACGAATCATATCTTTTTCTGAAAATGTCAATTGCTTTAATTTTATCTCAACCTTCCTTCATGAGGAGAATATAATAGAACACATCGAAAGATTGACTAATCTGACGTATAAAAGGTTAGAAATTCATTTCTTATGTAATCTTTTGCTAATTATAAGATTTCAAAATATTAAAATTGGATAGTTACATCATTTTCTAGGAACTAATTGCAAACGGTGACTATTTGACATTTTGTGTATTACTCACTTCAGCAAGTCGATAATTGCATTCATTGCTTTCGTGTCCGGAGGAACAGATCGAAGGAAGAAAGGAAATTTTATAGCATTGCTCAAATCTGGCGATGTAGAGAAGTAACTGACCTGAAAGAGGCAAGAGAAGAAATTTAATCTATTTTTTGCAACCATTGCAAAGTGTTTTGAATCTCTTTTAGGCGTTCAATTTTCTATTCATTTTATCTGAAATGTCTTATCTGAATGGATTTATGTGTTTTTCCTATTGTTTAATCAAATAAACCTGAAAAATATCATATGAGGTCAAAGCTTTTGACATGTTTCGGTTTTGAGTGAAGGAAACATTCGAATTCACTATCAATGAAAGATTAACATTTTCATGCATATTGTGCCATTTTTAGGACAGACATTTCGACCCGCATCTTTTGGGCCAACATTGCTACGAAGCGGGAAAAATTTGTAACCAAAAGAAAGGTTAGATCAATGCAATTCTAGTGGCACATCTCCCGACTTATTGCAATCCTTAGAACGCCCGCAAATTGCACTTGAGATTTTTTTAAAAAAACTTGAATTTTGAAAATAGTTTGAGCAACGGAGGGTTTCTAATTATGTTCACGAAGATTAAAAAGTTAACTTTTCAGTACGAGGAGCGATATCGTTATCGAGAGAGAGAGAGAGAGAGAGCATCGATCGAGACAATGAAGATATATTACCTTTCAAATGATAGCCTAAATCGTCGGCGCGTAGCGCCAGACGATTTAGGCTGATCATTTGAAAGGTAATATATGCATTGTTACTGAATCTAAAATCTATGACATCAAAAATCCAAGATTTCGATCTGCAAAAGACTCGAATCTATGATAATTTTCTACACAGCCCATGCAGTGTCCAAATTGCGACCCATAGGAATCCCTTGAATGTCATTTTCACTGGGAATGCGAAGATGGACTGTGAAATGCTCCTACCTCAATGGTATTACATAGGAAATTAGACGGCCTTAATTATGTAATTAAGGCCGTCTAATTTGGATTTGGAGATATATGAACAATTTTCATAGAAAAATGACATGTGAAATATCGGCGGACAACCCTACTTACTCAGTAACAATGACATCGCTCAGAGCACTGAAAAGGACTTTTCCTTATGCATCGATGGAAAAGTTTACTTTTCCTATCGTGGAGACGCTAGAAAACTGCGACTTTTCCATTCATGCACAGCTTTTCCGTTCATGGAGAAACATCTATTTACATTGCTGTTTGAAAAGTTGACTTTTCTTCACCTGGATCATGGATATCTAGATATAGCACCTGGATAAGTAGCTGAAATTGACATTGTTACTGAGTAAGTAGGGTTCTCAGCCGATATTTCACCTGTCATTTTTCTATGAAAGTCGTTTATATATCTCCGATGCCAAATTAGACGGCCTTAATTGCATGATTAAGACCGTCTAATTTGCTATGTAACACCATTGAGGTAGGAGCACTTCACCGTTCATATTCGCATTCCCAGTGAAAATGACATTGAGATGATTCCTTCGGCTCACAATTTGGAGTCGTAGATATCTAAAACTTTACATACTTCAATGTTCTGAGCTGCATGGGCTATGTAGAAAATTATCATAGATATGAGTCTTTTATGAGAAAAACAATAATTTGTTATTCATATTATGAACCACCCGACGAAATCCATTGACTATGAGTCTTTTACAGATCAAAATCTTGGATTTTTGATGTCATAGATTTTAGGTTCAGTAACAATGCATATATTACCTTTCAAATGATCATCCTAAATCGTCTGGCGCTACGCGCCGACGATTTAGACTGTCATTTGAAAGGTAATATATCTTCAGTGTACAAGCTGCGGCCAGGTGAAATTAGCGAATATTGTCGAAAGTTGAAATTTATCATTGAGCTATTACAATTGATGAAAAAGAACAAATTTGATAAAGCTATTTGACACCTTTTGTGTATATTCAGCAAGTCAATCAGCTAACAATATTTTGTGTGACTAAAACAGTCTGTGCTTGCTCCCCGTGAGTACCTTACAAAAGATACACACAGCGTTTGAAAAAAATAGCGACGCGCTCCTATATTTGAATTTACGACTAGCAAAGCTGATGAACATGGAGAAACATGTCGCACTTATTATTGATGAAGTGTACTGTAAATCGCTGGATACGGAAATTGTATACGAATTGAAACTAAATTGAAGCAAGCAATTGATACGAGATTGTCGTATATTTACAGAGATTTGGCATGTTTTTTCATGCATATTGACTTCGTATATGTCCATCTATGTTTGGTATGTATCGATACGAACAAATCCTTCTCTGGTTGGATGATTGAAAACAGCATACTGCATGTATTTTGGGGATCCATTCCTTGTTTTTTGGTATTGAATGGCTTACAGTGTATAAAACGCATTGAATATTCTCATGGTTCTATTTCTGGCCTAACAGCAAAATGTGAAGTATCTACGACAGTTCTTTGTTTTATGGTTTGATCTGTCGCTGGAAAATACAGATGTCTTATATCAATACATCCTGTATACAATTTGAATGATAAAAGTCAACAGGAGTGCTTGTTTTCTTGAGGTACTGAATTTATTGAGAGACGTATACTTAAAAATGATAGCTGTTTGTGTCCGCAATGCCTCTACAAATCGGCATTATTTCGCTAATTTGAGCAACTGAAAATATCATGAAGATTAAAGAAAAAGTCAAAATAATCACATTTTGAATTAAAGAAATTTAAGTTTCAGATGGGACATCGGATTGTTATTCTTTTGTTTATAAACAGTTTTATAGTCGACATTTACGGAAGCTTCATACAGAAAGAGCACTAATGACCGCAAATACCGGAATACTTTGAAATAGAATATGTTATATTTAGTAGAGTATTTCAAAACAGTATTTCAAAATAAGCACCCTTCGAAACAACAGAATTTATCACAGGTATTTTGAAATATAGAGTTTACTTTCATCATGTTTTACTATATCATCTTATTTGTTTTATAATACATTTTTTATTTTGAAGCTTTCGAGGATAATATGCTATCAACAGTTGTACACATGTACAATAAGTGCATTGTGAAATGACATATCACCACTTGAATTTGTTTTGATGAAGTGATTAATCATAATTCTCCCTTACATTGCATAGCAAACAATCTATTATCCATTCCAAAGCGACACGTGCATCCGATGAACTTGAGTCAGCTAATGTGTCTATTACTCTCACCCACATGGTGAGTTGGATTACGAATTCATCATATGTAGTCATTATCAAAACGAGGAAATGCCATGATGAATAAATCATAACTTGATACTCGGAGTTCACAACAAATAAGCAATTAACAGAATGATGTTTTCAAAACTTTCTCCCAACAACTCCAGTTCAAGATAGCTATGAACTTCTGTATGTCTCCCTCTCTATACTTCCTCATCTTTCAAGAAAAGCATGTGAGGATAGAATGTCTTTTCAAGAAAATCTCAAATTCCCATCAAATCAAGTTTTCTACATAAAGTTGCATCGAGTGCAGGAATCGCTTTAAATTTTTATCAATAGGAGACAGATTGAAGTAGATGTTTTAGATATTCAGTGGGAGGAATTCATTGTGGAATTTCAAATGCAAACACATTAATGGTATTTTGACAGGCAACCAAGGCGGATGTTCATTTACAAGTAAATCTTCATGATCCAAAAATAAATAATGTCACTACAGGTTTTTCTCGGTTTATTTTCAACAAAATTCAGTCGGTTAAGCACCACAAGAAATCAAATTCCTTACAATTTCTCAATCCAATTAAAAATGGTCGACTTCGAATGTTTGCATATGCATGATTGCAGGGATAGGACTCGAGAATTTCTGGAATGCGTTTCTTGATATAGTTCATTTTCTTTTAAGTCGGCCTGAAGCACAGTCAACCTAAGCTTTGAGTTCATGGCTACGAAAGTCGCCGCGAATTCGATACGAAACATTGACAACAAAAGGGAACAATGCAAATTACGAGAGTCAAAGGCTTCGCCCTCATTTAGAAGCTTTGCGAGCCCTCAGAAATGATGTTCACCCTCTTTTTGGTTAAACTACATCCAAGAGGAGTGATCTCCAAACAGCACTGTGATTGGTTAAACCTGGGGTCAAATTCGTGGCAATTCTATGATGCAGATTACCATTTTTTGAAGAAACTAAGTTCATATACGTACGCAGGACTACCACCCGATGTCGGATTCGAAGTTTTATGAAAATGATAGGACTCTGCATCGCTGGTACGTACAGACACAACTACATGTAGGCTATTAGGCATATTACATGTGAATCGTCTCATAAAAATCACAAAATATGAAGTGCGAGGAAAAGACATAGAAAAGAATCATTTAGCAATTATTTTACGCATAAAAATGCAACTGAAATAGTTGTGATGAACCATTACAAGTGACCATTAGAAAGTTAATTGCCAAAATCAACTTGCTTAGATCTCTTCGAATTCTCTTATCATGGATGTTTAATATTTTTTTTAAATTTTAGTGTGATTTCATTTAACATCTGCTACATATACTCATCTTTCATGCCACTTCATATATATCATAGTACTCGTTGACTTTAATGCCATTGGGTATGGTAATAGTAGCCGAATACTACTAATGGAAACGATTAACAACAGAATGCTCTTGCTAAAAAGCATAGCGGTGACTTGCTTAATACCTGAGGAAAACGATATAGTTTGAGAAAATTCGCCAATGCGATGCTGACGCCACTCTGGGCTGCTCCGATTACTCCCACAGTTTTCCTAATTTCGTTGTATTTCCCCCTCAAATTCGGAAGATTTCCATCAGAACATTCTAAGAGTGATCGTCCTTCAGTATCCAGTCTAATGCCGTAGCTGATATATTGCATTATTTGAGCTGCTTGCTCCAACGCTACATCTGGATTTTGACACGTGTCTAGCGCCAATGCCCCGAGCTTGAACTTCAAGAAGTTTGGCTTGCTGTTGATGTAATTCAGAGCGAAAAACATCGCCTCCAGTACCTGCAAATCAAAGGAAGGTTGCTTCAAACTATTTTTTACATGCATGGCACATAATTAAGGATAGTTTGGTAATTTATTTTCTGAATAAAAGTGCATACAATTATGAATGTCTAGAGTTTCCTAGGCAATGCCCGCCGCGCAGCCCACAAGTTAAGCCCGAAATGCCCGCTACGCGCCAGACATCCTTAACTTTTTGATGATGATAAAGATCAAGCTTAGTTAACATTTTTTGGCATTTCTTTGGCATTAATCATTATTTATTATATAATTTATATTATATACAATCTAGATCTGCTGCATGACGGTCGGATCATTTGGATAGCTCTGTGTTGGATATCTTTATTTACGGGTTTTTGACGATTACATTACTTTTATTTAACGGATTTCGTTGGCTCAAAATATCGGATAGTGTAGCACAATTTTTTGCATGTAACTTCACTGGTGGATTTTGTCGATTCGGTCTCCCTCTCTATTTGTGAACACGTTCATTTTTCTCATTGGTTTTGTATTGCACCCTTTTAGTAATTTCGCTACATATCTATTGCAAGGGCAAGATTGCGCACTTTTCCATGATTTTTTGACTATTTCTTGCCATTCTGGTAGATATCCTCACACGTCTTGGGTATTTGAATTTCCAACACTCATCTCCTAGACAAGGGCTTCCGACATAGACTTCTTGTCGAATGCTGTCTTTGTAACAGCATCCACATTCCACATAGACATTTAATTGCAGTGTGTCATTTTTCATTCCCTTCATAATTGGCTTCATGCACAATGCCCATAGCTATCTTTTAACATGTCCACTGTCAACCAGTCTTTATCCTCATTCACGTGCACAGGGAGAGCCTGTTGTCCCATCTGTAAACGTAATATAGTAGTCCTGCGCAACGGCACACTAGGTCGACATGGCCCTCGTAATTATAATTGTCTCGGAACTGGTATGACACTATCCAAAACGAATGGCTCCCAACAGAACATCATACAACTTAATGTAACGACTCATACAAGCTGCACCCAAGATGCATCAATTGCTGCAGTGGATGATACTCCCATGCCTTTTGGACATATTTGCCCAGTTCCAAACTGTCGAGAAAGGCCTGCATCTTCTATGCTAAACAACCACGTCGAACGTCATGCTCAAGGAGTCTTTTCTGGCTCAGTTCCCTTTTCATGGTTGCAGCAGCACAAGAAATACATCTGTGAATGCAAGCGTCTAGTTTCATTAAGTCATGCTTCATATCATGCAAAGCAATGCCCCGCCAAAGCTGGTTCAGCCACGACATCAATTTCTCCTTCTGCTGCAGCTGTAGAGTCCGTCGACTCACCTCTCCCATCATGGGACGAAATCATGTCCTTAAGACGTCCAACCTTGCGCTCAATTCCTTGTAATGCAAGACAATCTTTCAGTAAAATATTGTCTTCTGCACTGAATAATATTATTCAAAACAATGACGAGGCTTCTTGGAAGATGTTGTTTATGATTCCCAAAGCTTTGTTACCGTCTTCGAAGCGCGGCGGACGTCATCATAAGCAACCTGATATTAACAATTTTTGCCGTCGATGGAAAGCAGGTGACCACATTCGATTATGGCAAGAAGCTGTCCATTCAGCTAATTCTTTATCCAAGCGAGGAAAAATCAAGAAGGGACTGGAAAAAGAGATGGCAGAAAGCGCATTAGTTGATGCAGCACTAAGCAACGCGTCCAATGGGTTCTATAGGCGTGCCTGTCGCATTCTCACATCCAATGGTATTGCACCCGATACTCCTTAGACATGGCAAGCTTTGAAAGACAAACATCCAAATGGCAATATTCCTTCTTTACCTGATCAACATCGCCAAGTCACACCTTTTCAATTAGGATCTGAATTTGATTTGTTGGCTATTTTGAATTCCTTTCCAAAAGGCAGTGCTTGTGGACCATCTGGACTAAGAATTCAGCATACTCTTGATGCTAGAGAGACAATTTTACCAACTTCGTTGTCGGTGACTCTACGCATTGTGATCAATCTCATTATCTCTGGTGCCTTACCTACAGAAGCATCCTCTTATCTAAGCAAGGCTGCCTCAAGTTAGTTTAGAAAAAGCCTCTAAACCAAGCTCAAATCCTGGGGATGTCCGGCCTATTGCTGTTGGCAATGTGATACGTAGAATTGCTGGCAAGTGTGCTTGTTCCATCATCAAAGACAAAGCTCGTCGGCATTTAGCACCTCACCAACTTGGAGTAGCAGTACCAAGTGGCTCCGATAAGATCATTCACAATGTACGGAATTACATTGAGCGGAACTGGGATGACGAACAATTTTCTTTGCTGAAAGTTGACTTCAGTAACGCTTTCAACTGTATATCTCGACAATCAGTAATTGATGCATGTGAAGAACATTTTCCTGAGATTCTCCCGTTTATCATGTCGTGTTACGGATGTCATCCATCACTGTACCACAACTTAGGAATACTGTCATCAGCATGTGGTGTGCAACAAGATGATCCGCTCGGTCCTTTCCTTTTCTCCTTAGCTCTAAATCACATCGTACAGAAGATTCAAAACCAGATACCTGGCCTTTTAATTCATTTGTGGTACCTTGATGACGGTGCCTTTTGTGGAAATCGAGATGATATACATAAAGTCTTGCTCTTACTGGACATACATTCGTCTCCAATTGGTCTATCTGTGAATTTGAAGAAATGTGAGCTGTTCTCAAAAGGTGATTTGAGTATGTTTTCTCCTATTATTCCGGGGAGTAATAAACCTAATATTATCATTCCTGGTGTGCCAATCGGTGATCAAAGCTTTACATCAACTTTTATTTCTTCTCGTCGGGAAAAAACAGAAGTCCTTCTTCAAAAATTGCCAAGACTTGAAGATCCCCAAGCTGCATTAATGCTGCTTCGGTCATGCTCCGGATTCTGTAAACTCGCAAACATTGCTCGAGGTACTCCACCTTCATTGGCATCAACTTGTTTAAAGAATTTGACAATGATATTCGTCGAGCTATGGAAGAAATCGCAGGAATCCAGCTTTCTGACACGTCATGGTCACAAGCACGCTTGAGCTTCAATTTTGGAGGTTTGGGTCTGAGATCTCTTTCCGACCATTCAGCTGCTTCATTCATTGCATCTTACGTCTCCGCAACTCAAGAGCCATCCCAACACTTGTGTGAAGCTGTAAATGAATTTAACAGCAATGTGCAATCAGACAATCATCTAAATGTTTCATCTGTTTTCCATCAGAAACCCAAGCAGTATGTGCTATCACAAGCAGTTGACAAATCAAAATTTAACGAGCTCTACCACTGCCTACCTCCAGCCCACCAAGTTCGCCTTCTTGCTACATCAACAAAAGATGCATCCTGTTGGCTAAGAGTGTTTCCTTCATGTGGTCTTGGGCTCCACCTTGAAGCCAATGAAATGCAAGTATTATTGAAATGGTGGCTTGGACTTCCAGTTTTTCCGGAAGCAGCATTATGTCCTACTTGCCCGAAAGGAAGAAACCAAGTTTTGGACCCCTTGGGACATCATGCACTTACTTGCCATTCTGGTCCCAGTGTTGTTCGCCGTCACAACGAGTTGAGAGACTGCCTCTTTAGGTACTGCCAACTGGCTCACTTGGCACCTCAGTTGGAGAAAGGTGGTAACTTGGGGCATGATCAGAAACGTCCGGCTGATATTCTCTTGCCTTCATGGGACCTTGGTCGTTCAGCGGCGCTTGACCTCACGGTGACTCATCCGCTAAATTCTAACTCATTGTTGTCAGCGAGAGTCACCGCAGAGTCTGCTCCTGATTTGGCTGAGGACAGGAAGAAAAATGAGAACTTCTCGAAGTGTGCTGAACTCGGGTGGCACTATGAGCCGTTAGCAGTTTCCGTTTACGGCACTTGGGCAAGAATGCTCGGTCAGTCTTCCAAAGAATTGCCTCTCGCCTATCCCTTCAAACTGTGTCCTCACGTGATGGAATAGACAGAGGTATTCATGGAAGACTGAGTCTTTGTTTACAGCGTGCCAACGCCCGTGCTTTGCTGCTGCACATGGGGGCCAACGTAGGTGGCCAAGATCTATGCGATTCTGGACTCCCATCTTAATTTCTTTCAGTTTTGTTTCACTGATTTTGCCTTTTATTGTTTCTTTCAGGATATTAAGGTCATTTTGTAATTAAGTTATAGTCGACAGGCAATTTTGCATCATTAGTTTATGTAGATTCGTATGTATTTTTTCAATCAATAAAATTTACATTTGCATAGACAAAAAAAATTTATACTGATTAGACAAGTAGCTATCTGTTTCTAATCTGCGACCGATTTTACTAGACGCGGAAACTGGCTGGCAATCAGTGGATACGTTGGACAATGTGGGAGCAGTGAATTGTGGCGGATAATCGATTAATCTGTTATTTCTAACCGATTTAACGAAACTTTTGACCGCACCTGTCAATGCGATCAGTTCATCACAGAGAAGAGTCCAGATAAAAGCAATTTTTGATAAGCACAAAAAATTTGTATAACTTTGTAATCATGCAAGCATCTATTGTGAAATTCTTTTCAGTTATCAGGTCTTTTTTCTGTGAAAATGAAGATAACGAAAATATGTAGCTCGGCCTTACTTTCTATGTCGATGTAGAAAAGAATAATAAAGTGTAGATGTGTAATTGAGATTGGGGTCATTTTTCAAATGGATCATGCAAATATGCTGCGAATTACTTTAAAAAGTGACTAATTGTGGGCCTAAGTCGAAAATTTTGGTAAATTTAATCATTTGGAGTAATATTTTAAGACAATCTAATGCTTTCAAATGTGCTTATTTATTTTCAAAACCCTTGGCCACACGTGAAGCTCGTTTCGATATGGTGCACTACCTAGGTGATTTTCATATTTGAGTGTACTACTTGCAAACTCTGAGGTTAGAAAATATTAGAAAGGGATTTTGGCATATCTTTTGATGCAGCAATAAACAACCGAAGTTCATATTCTCAAGTCCAATCATTTTAATAGAACAGCTTTTGTTTTATTGCGTATGTAGTTTGTTGACTGCAATGGAAGCGATGCCACACAATAATGTTGAAACGTACACTTTGCTTTCTGAGCCAAAACTTATGAAACAGTAACGTATTATGAAACAGTAAACAGTGCATGTGTCAACTTCCAATAATCGGTATGGCCAAGAATTGATTGTAATATTCAGAAATACGGGACTGAATTTTTTAATGACATTTCTCAATAAGTAATTTTTTAGCTGAATTGCTCTTTTACCAACTATTTTCTACTCTCCGCGATTTGCTTGTTTTATTTTTGAATGTACGTACATGTATGTCTGCATTATGATGTGGGTACATTTGTAAATCATCCCAATAAACAATTAAGTTCTAAATGTATTTTTGGATAAAATTAGTAAAAGATATGTGAATTTTTCATTATTTTTTCACTTAAACAGTTCATTGTGCTTCACAATATCTTGGCCTATCGTCACAGGGAAATGTTGAAGGAATAGTAGGCGGAAATTGACTCGATAAAACGTCCAGCATAAAAGCTTGTTGGAGACATCCTGAGATCTGAATCAGCGGTTTGAACTGAATTTTTCCAATGCACAGTTTCATCTAGAAGGAGAAAATGCAAACGTCTCACAAGAAATATGACGTGAAATTCCGTATTACTTTCACATAGAATTTGATTCCAAATTTCATCTGCTCATAGCGTATCAGACAATACCAGACATAGCGCGAATAGGCAAACATGCACGAATGAAATTCAAATAGAAATAGTATGGCGACTAGCTTGACACAATCCAATTTGAAACGTTATGTTAGCGGAATTACAGCTTTTGTCGTAAAAGTTTGCATGAATACTGCAACTTCATATTTTTATTGCATTTTACCTTAATGGATAATTTGTTCAAATGCGGCAATGGCGCTTAGGAAATATCTCTCGTGCATAGGAGATTACTTTAGCTCGAGGATAGCAAATTAGCTACTATGATCAGCCATCTAAACAACTAACCCGACATTCTTGTTGCCCTCTCCAAGATAGAGAGCCGAAGATCAACGTCTTGTGGAAAAAGAGCAAGGGCGTCCGTCTCACTATATCAAATGATTCAATACGTAATAGAATGATAACTCGCATTTGTGAATATTTGCTTTTTATTACGACATTTCATCTTTGTAAATTGGATCTCTTATAGATCATTGATAATTGCTTTGGATTTGTACATGCATTATAAATATAAAGTTGCAATTATACAGTCATGGACCTATAATCGCAATTAGGAGCTATCGCATAATTCGGACTCAAATCTTTTTCACAAAATTTTGGGGTACTTGTAGGTTATCCCCCATGTTTTCAAATTTATCTAAATTCAGTAGAAATAAATCAATCGTCACAAAATTTCATGTACAAGTAAGTGATAGAATTTTCTACCTGTGTATCAAAATCGGATTTGTACTTTTTGAATTAGAGACGATAACTTGAAGTGCAACGATGTCAGCCTCTTGATCTGATTTCATCTAACCTGAACGTCTGAGCAGGTAGCCCTAGGGCAATAAAGCAACTTCGCGACAACTCGTGAGGAGATAATGACCACGCCACATCCCCTAGTCTTATATACTTGACTCAAAAAAGGTGTGGTGACTGACTGACGGTGGTCATGGGAAGATTTTGAACAACAACGGATGAGACGAAAACGGAGAGAGAACAATGCTCACACGAGCAACAATAATGCGTCGAACGGAAGAAGTTAAAACAATTCTTTCCATGTGGGGAGCTCAACCTGTTGATGTAGACATGAAAGTCCGACTTTAATCCGGAAGGTCTTTTCGACCACCACCGACAGTCTTTTTCAACGGAATGACAAAAAAGGGAAGAATAGAAGAGGAAAGAATACAAAAACAAGCCACATTACTTCAAACAGCTGATGACGTCGCTTCACTTCACGTAATGGTCTCGATACTTATGGGTTATCTCCCCCCCCCCAGGTTTTTCAAATTTGTCTAAAATCCGCAAATCTGAATCAATCGTCACAAAATTTCAGATAAACGTATTTGAGTCTATTTTCTACCCACATACAAAAATTTATGCAAATCCGACAAGTACCTTTTCAATCAGAGACGACAACTTGAAGTGTAGCGATGTCAGCAGCTTGCCCTGATTTCGTCTGTTCGACGCATTATTGTTACTTGTGTGTGATTGTTTTCTCTCCGTCTTCGTCTCATCCACTGCTATTTGAAATCTTCCCACAACCACTACCCTGCCACACCTTTCTTAAGTCAAGTATATTAATTGAAAGGATGTGGTCTGGGTCATTATCACTTCAAGAGTTGTCGCGACATGACTTTGTTGACCCTGTGCTATCTGCTCAGACGATGAGGTCAGTCGAAGTCAGATCAAACTCCTGACATCTCTACATTTCACGTTTTCTCCTCTAATTCAAAAGTACTGTTCCGATTTCCGATTTACACAAATTTTTGCATGTGGGTAGAACATATTTTCAAATACGTGTATCTGGAATTTTGTGACGGTTGATTCAGATTTGCGGGTTTTAGACAAATTTGAAAACCTGCGGGGGGGAGATAACCCATAAGTACCATGGTCTCTAATTCATAAAGTACGAGTACATGTCGGATTTGCACAAACCTTTGTGCATGGATAGAAAATATACTCGGTGCAATTGATGCAACCTTTTACAGGTTATAGACAAATATGAAAACGTGGGGGTGGACATGACTCATAAGTATCAATTTCGAATGGGGGTTCGTGGGGGTCGTGGATTATTGAACCAAAGAAAGTATGAATTTGGCATGAATTAAGAAGTAAATAGCTTGTGAGAGACGAGAGTCCATATTGCGTTGTATGATATGCTTCATTAAACCTGTGACGTCTTTCTTCACTCGTAATTCGCTTTCCTAACACACTTACCGAGAAATTGATGTTCTCTATGACAATATTTGAAATTTCAAGGTTTGCCGAGCGATACGAATCGGAATGATGAATCACTCTCACCAAATTCTATACCTGCTTCAAGCATCATGCAGCAGGAAAGATTCATAATAGCCGAACGATATAAACGCGCAATATTCCGCAGCTCAATCGATGAATTCTTACAATGCATAAGCAACTTTTTTGGGATATGATTACTTCTCTACGTCGTTTGAAAGTCTATCAAGCTGTTTTGAAGATATGCTAGAAAATATCCGTACGAATTATCAAATAGGATTCCGACGGAAATTGAAGATCGATGAGATAATTTGCAACCTTCCTTTCTTGTTTGATAGCGATACTTTGGACAGACTAAATGAATTTTTCTACTTATCCAAATTTATTTTCTTCTTGTGAAAGGGATTTATCTAATGGGATTTTGTGAGAAAATGTCTTTTAAAAAGGCTAATGCGTAGGCACCGGACGGGTCTCCTTTTTGTGAAATGTGTATGACTGAAACAAGTAGGTCTTGCGCGGTAAAGACATTGAATGTAGAAAATTCAATCTAATTAGTGCATTTTTGACCAAAAATTGTTTTTCTTTATTTGCGGTGTCATTTCAGACAGCAAAAGTGTGGCGCAGTATATTTGATAAGAGACCAGCCATTTTATTGATGAAGTTTATAAAATACACCAACACCTTTTTTGATCTAATCAAATCGATTTGATTGCAAGTTTTTAAACTAAACACTAATACTTTGACTTATTTGACACGTTACTAAAAGTTCATTAGGCCTATTGGTGTTTAATGTAGCCTACTACCTTAGTTTTTTTAAAGACAAATATAAACAACAACTCGCAATTCCAATGGTCACAGAAACATGCTTAGATAATTAAGGTGGTCGTAGGCTCGAGTCCTACCATGCTAACGTCTTTTGTATGACGATCTGATCCAAAGTTATTTCATTTTACTCATTCTAGAAAACTGAAATTGCTGATCAATTGCTGCGTGGGATGCAGAATAAAGCCGAACTATGAATATCATGTGATCTTGAATAACATATTTCTATTGACAATGAACTTGAAAGGTAGACATCATGCATGAGCGTTTGAGATCTTTATCTTTGAAAGTTATCATGAATTTGTTGAGTGGAACAACGATTTCATGAACACGACATAATTATTTGAAAACACTTTATCAAATAATAACAAGATGAAATTTCTTCATTGTACATAGAAAAAGATCCTGATGAACTATTTGTCGCCAATATGGAATAACGGGATAGGAGCATGACATGTTCAAGTCGAAAATGTTGTTTCACTTCATTGCACCGGAATTTGAACCTTAAATTTAAAGAAAAATTACTCGAAGTATGCAACAGAAAGAGCCTACGTTTATTGGATATGCACTGATATAAGACCCCTTTAAATTTTCCATATTTAATAGCAACAATCATATATTTTGTTCTAGCCTGATCAAGTCAGGCAACGATTTTATTCCGGATTAGTATAGTCCGGAGCGCAGAGACACATGCAACCCTAGATTCTACGAAATCAAAGCGCAGAGCGCAGAGCGCAGACCGCACTTACGTCGGCCGAACCGGAGCGCGGAGTGCAAAAATTTTGCCGAAGCGCGCCCACTGGTCAAAAATTGTATGGTGGTCATAAGTGCCCTTCCCATAGTCTCTCCACAAAGAACAAGAAGAATAAAGAATAAATTATATATATTTTCCAAATGAAAATCAAAAGTAACATATCACAGGGAAGTCAATAAGGAATAGCACATGTGAGATCAGTGAAGTTATCCATAACCAAAATTGACATAACCACAAAGCAGTTCTGCCGTAAGCTCATTCTGCTGTGAGGGACTGTCTGTCTTCCATTTCTTAGGTGAGGCACGATTGAATATAGTGGATGACTTGTCAATTGGCACTTTTCGAAGAAGGACTTAAAATTTGATAGGCGTTTTTGATGGAAATTCGTAGCATTTTGTTGCTGCATTGACAGTTGAATATACAAATGATTTTTCTGGCGCGTTTAAAAAGTCTTTCGATTATATGCCCTGTTTCCGCATTCAGAATGCCAAATAAACAAGAACAGTACATAACAACATGTTGAACACAGACTTGACAATGGTAGCTCACGGCGGGGCTGGGCCTGAGAATGTTAGAATCACCTAAATCATGGCTTGAATACGAGGCGGCAATACTTCAATACAAAATGCGTGATGTTGAGTCCAGTGTGACATCTGCAACACACATTCCACTTGGGTTCTGGACTAGAATAAAGGCATTCACTTTCGCGATGTAAAATAATAATGTAAAATAATACGATAGAAATTGTGCAACCCTTGAAACATAACTTCCAGAAATTGATCATTTCTCTCGTATTGAAATACAGAAACAAATAACATAGAATTCATGGTGATATAATAATTGGTGACTTAATTTAGAAAAATGCATCGACTGTATTGGCTGACTGCGCATTAAGTGATATAAGGCTATCTATAGTCTTCTGATCAGACCGATTTCAAACTTATTGTGAGTAGCAAATGGCTGTCTATAAACAAAAATATATTTATCGGGTTTTTCCTAACCTACGGCAAGAATCAAATCTTCTGTAATACAAACATGAAAAAATCTGTTCTTTTAAGCTAAATTCTACGTGCAAAAGAATTAATCTTACTCCGAGGTGACATTGAGTAATACGCTTCTCTGATTTATATTTTCCGATCAGAAATTTAGTTTGACGATGGTGGATGAAGGGGAGCCAAATTCTAGTGTGACCCGAATTCGTGACCTGTGAAACATTCATAGTGACGCACTTCAGGCTTCTTAAGGTACGATCATCCATTGCAGTGACCTCCAGCAGGCGTAGTTGTGATAATTTGATCAGTTGTATTACATGTAAATCAGTAATTCGATAGAGCTGAGGCACAGCCAAATTCGTTTGCAGAAGTTTCACTTATAGTTTTCAGTAGACTTAATAGAAATTACATCATAAAAATGAGCATTTCCATTGCATACCGATACCCCATGAAAAATGGTATATGTCTATAGATGTAATGCATGTAGAAAAATCTGCGGGTCAGTGGGTGCTTGTGGTGTGAGGTAGCTAGACAGTTAGGAAACTTCGTGGGACTGCCGATTAAAAAGTGATGACTCTCAATGCTTGCTGTATGACACAGCAATTAATTGTCATATTGCAACCATCGTTTGAAATGGATGGAAATCTTCGAAAAATCATTTCAATGGATCAACGCCAATGCAGACAAATTAGGCATTTAAACCACTCGTTAAAAATCATATTTTGAAATTTATCGCAAATATTTGATATGGTCTAAGAAGAAGAACTGTCTTCAAAAACTAAAACAATGCCTTTAGGAAGTTAATTATCCTCGTAAGATGCAAATATTTTTCTTGAAAAAAATAAATAGAATTCCTTCTCGCGTGTGTGAGCAATGACTTATGAATGTGTTTCCACACTTTTCGGTTCAAGTTTCATTCCATAATTTCTTTAGGAATTGTTGGGGCAGAACTACTCCTTTCTCTAATCCCACAGAATTTTCGAGTAAGGAATTTTAAATAGAAAAATTTGTGTGTAAAATTGAGTGAGCTAAGACATGAAAAGAAATTTTGTTAGCGTTCGTTTTATTTTAAGTTTATTCAAGCGTGTTTATAATATCTGCTATTTTCTATAGAACTGATGCTATAATTAAAAACGAAGATAATTCACCTAATAAGTCCGCCACTTAGGGTTTGAGCGTATAAAATGTGTCGATGTTCGACACATTCGATGTTCGTGTGGAGTCAATCGTAATCGCTTCTGCATTTAGTAAGTCTGATACTTTTAATACATCAAGAATATAGATTAAACAATGGATAGATCGGTCGGGCCTTATTCAATACTAAAAGTGCTATTTGAATGTGCTTTGCATTGTATTGCTTTTCATTGGCTGTCGGTAGCCAAAGTTTCGTGTGTCATTGAGCCTTTGACAATACAAGTTTCGTAAAATAACAATAACTACCGAAACGTCTACTAACCGAAAACTGAAAGAATATGAATGAAAGAATGCGAATCAGAATCGTGAAGTTTGAAAATTTGTTTGACTGTAAAATATTTTCAATGGGCTGACGAAACCCTTTCTTTAGTATCCCCTTATCGTTATCTATTTCCCCTTCTGACGAACCCCACCCCACGACAAAAGCCACTCCGACACAATCCTCCTGTATGATCATGTAATGAGATGCCAACCCCCATGGGCAAACAAGTAAATTGTATAAGTACACACATGCAATATATGCCATATGTTGAAAATATATTGTAAGTAAAAAAAGAGATCACCAGTTTACTGCTGTGATTGATGTATATTTGAAAAGTCATATATGCATGCGAATGCAGTTGCCGATTGCAGTTAAAAATTCAGGAATGCTTTTTGTGCTGTCTTGATGTTTCTTGCACACAATTCTAAGTCGTCGTTGAAGGTCAGATGTTGATTTTTGAACTTTCCTCGTTAGAGGCTTTCACTTAATTAGAAGATGTCACCACAGGGTTTTAAGCGTTAGCCTGAAAAGTTGATTTGAGATTCATTTTGAGCTGTCAAATTCTAAGCCATTTGACACCTTGGTTCACGAAATCGTAATCCGATTTGTCACAGACAGGTATGCAGCAGGTGAGCAGATGGTCCAGAATTTAGCATCGTGTACAAATCTACAGAATCATCCAGAAGTTGTCAATCTACCATTATCAAATTCTGTCAAAGTCTGAAGTTTTAAGTAGAATAAATTCATATCAAAATAATATCATGTACAAGTAACATGTATTCTATACATCGACGACATTAACTTATTAGGCAGTTGCATCAAGGAAAAATGCGAAGATTTCCTGCAATCATTGAGAACAATTGGCATGAATCAACTCTTACTGAAAGTAAAAACTACTGTTCTAAAAGATTTTAACTTCATTTTTGCGTTCAGCTACATAAAATTAAAATAATTAAGACAACCATTGATTGAAACATCTGTTCTTTCTTTAATTGTCTTTCCATTCCCTACTTCCTGAGATTTATGCGCTACTGTTAAGCATATGTGTCGCTGTCAAGCATATTTTTATTCATCAAAAGATTACGATATGTCACAGTTGCTTATCTATTGTACAATTTCTTATCAGGGATTAATCGCTGTACATGCTTGCATTTCAATCATAGACTGTCATTACATTAGATATTCCTTGTTAATTTCCGCTACTGTAATTGCAGTTAGATCAATCTTATTCATTTCGTAGCGCTAATATGTTCGTCTGCTTAGAGACATTTTCCCCGAACTGACCGAAACGGAATAAGAAGCATCGCATTTGCTTAAAGTTAAATATTAATTAATTATTTGCTTAAGTTAAATATAATTTCATTTTAGAGTAGTTTATAATTCCGCTTAAACAGCATTGGTGATTTGAAAACAAAATATTTGTCTTACTGTTTATAATGACGTCATTACCGAAATTAACTCTGACCCATTCAGAAGTGAATACATACGAGTATTATCTTTGAAATGAAAATGATATGATTTATTTAAATAATAATCTGCAATAACTGGAATGATTAAATTGCTATGCAAAATATTTGCACCTGATAGGACTTGAGCCAAGGATTAGGCATGCTATCTATTGAAATAACTGAGAGTGCATAAATGGACAATCAAAATTTCCCACTTCCATAAAAATTCTACAAGTGATCAAGTTAAAATTGTTAATACAGTCGAACTGTAACTGAGCAATGTTTAACTCAATCACAATTAGATCAAAGATCTTCAATTAGTCAGTATATCAGTGTAGGTTAAATGAAAGGAATGTTTTATAGCGTATACGTGTACTTAGACTATACTGATAAAAGTTACTGCAGTAAAAAATCGCTGCCCACTAACACCACACTTCTCATTGGCCCAATAGGAATTTTGTCGCATAGAAGGATCTTTATGTCAGCACAAAATACAAAGAATGCACTTCGCTTACTTGAGTCTACTCATTTATTTAAACTTGGTCTCGGGTATTGGGTTCTGACCCAAGTTTTGGCCCAACCTTGTTCGAAGCAATACTTTAGAAGTAAGGAGAGAGATCCGATCGGCCACTCCCCCCTTCGGAATATCTATGCTCTTTAGAGCTCGCTATGGAACATGTTAATGTGCACATTTGGCAGTGGTATGTGAATGCCTGTGTACATGGCTAATCATGGTTTAGTGCCAGAGAGGTGGATGCGTATAATAGAGCGCTTCTAATAGAGTGCCACGATTATAATTATGAAGGCCTCTTGATGAAACATGGGTTAGAAGAATTGATCACCGGACCTTTATCAAATGTTATAGACAATGCAAGAGATTACCGACGATCCTGACGGAAAGAATACCACAGCGCTCGAATGAGATGATATCAAAACTCAGAAAGTCATCCAATATTATGTTTTGTAAAACTGATGGATATAAGATCTCCTTCCTTCCATCTTGTGTATCGCGTTTTTCGCAGCTGTGACTTACTGCCTTTTCATTTACTATTATTACCCCTTAATGCGTATTATAAACAGCCGTGGCTGTTTATCCTCAAAGAAATGCCTACCTATTATCATCATTATTATTATAAAGGTTCAGAATACATCCAAGACACTGTGAGTTGCTGCCGGAAAATTGAATCGGCAAATAAGAGATAGTGTTTATATTTCAGATAATGAAAATCGATTGCAGGTGGCTTATCCATTTGATAGGGTGTTCGATTGAAAAGATGGAAAGCTAAATGCAGGAATTAGGAAAACGTCATGACTTTTTTGTTTTGAACATAGTTTTCGACAAGGGCACTCAACAACTACCGCCCTGAGCGATATACACGAATTTGCGACCCAATTTTACGACGGCGTGACACTTTCCGGATGTGCCATCATTAGCGTAGACTTTTCGAAATCGTGCGATTTTGTGTCTCATGCATTGTTATTGCAGAAGCTTCTTGATGACAGCTTCTCCCTCAATTTTACGTCTTGAATTCAAAGTTATTTTCAAAGGCTGTTATTTTCAAGATGTTATTTTCAAAATGTTATTTGCATTGAGAACATGTTCAGCGATCCATATGGTATCACTTCGTGAGTTATACAATGGTCCATTATTGATGCGTGTATACAAATGATCTTGAATCTGTGTATCCTACCACTCATGCAGTTAAGTATGCTGATGACGTATGTCTCATCGTTCCACAAATAATATTGATATTCGTGATAAGATTCGCTTTAAATTGATTAATATTGAGAAATGCTGCCACAAGAAGGAGCTCAACTTGAACACCTCAAAAGCGAAAATAATGTTTTTGCGAGCGATTTGACACACTGCCGGTTTTGGATGACATTCAAGTATTCAATTACATGAAAATTCTTGAAGTTACTTCGGACGCAAACCTGAGATTCTCATGGCATGCTGAATCACTCAGATCAATGCAACATCTAGACTTCATGCCCCCTTCGCATGCTTTGACCTCACATGTCCGTCAACTAACTCCATACGATCTAAGATTCATATGTGCGTTCAATAATGGAATGCGCTTGTCCTGCATTTTGTGGATCAACAAGAGTCTCGAATAACTTTTAGAGCACATTGATAAACGGGTGCATCGTATAATTTTTTTGGAGAAACTTGCCATTCCTGTCTTTGCTCCCCCAATTGTCTATTAACCAGAAGAATATCAATATCAAATAAACGTTTTACACAAATCCGCTGTGACCAGTCTCACAACATACTGTACCCTCTGACTCCTCAGATATCACCTCTCACACGAAAGTACCGATCGTTCTTACACGGACATTGACCCGTTCCCGTTCATTCTTCTCGCTTTCAACACAAAAAGAAAACGACGTTCTCTTAGCTTGAGAATTAAATTTATGTCTTGTATTTTTAAATTGAATTTTAATGGATGTTGTGTATGTATTGAAACCAGAATTGTATTGCATGCTTTTCAATCGATGATAATAAACCACTACTGCTTGAACATTCGGAAAAAGGATTTTAAACCCTATTGATGAGAGGACAATGAAGGGAGGAAAATCACGAAAGTAATGAAAATTTTCGGCATACACTGTCAACTTTCGCGTTCAGATATCTGACAGATTAGAATCTCCTTTCATTTGAATTCAGCCTTCCTACGAAAATACATTCTGGCATTTTGGCTTTAGATGACGGCCTAATATTGACAATCGGTCAACAGTAAGATAATTATTCGATCCGGTATTGTTTCAGTTGAGCACAATTTCCACAATCATTTTGAAAGCTGTTATTTGACTGTCCAAACAACAAAATTGAGTAATTATGGAACTGTAAAAATGAATTGTGACTGTGATACTCAGATCGGGTATTCTACTCCGTCAGTTCATTGTATTGTTCATGAGATAAGATTAATTATTTAGCAAGGCTTTCAAATCAGACATCATGACAGATCATGATTGAAGTATTTTGCAATGATCTGTAAATACATGTGACATCGGTTCTGTCGAAATCCAGACTATTTGTAAACGACCCTTATTCACGACAACTCTCCTCGTGACTTATCGTGAATTATCAATGAATGAATATAAAAGTGAACAACTGTCTGTAAGTGTTTTCAATGTCAAAGATGCAAAGAGATATTAACATGAATGAAATCGCTAAGTTGAACTTTCTTACATATTGAGTACATCAATTGACCTTGGAATTACAATCAAATTGGGCTGACACCTTAAGTCATGTCAATCATCATGTTTTATTTATCATGCAGTCATTGTTTTCTTTCTGAAATAAGTATTCTTTGACAAAAAGTAAGGCATCAAAGTGCACATCGATTAGATAGGCACGTATCTAATCAAATAGATGTTCCGAATCATCGCTAACAAAGGACCAGACTAACGGAGCACCTCGTCATAATGAAAAAAATTGAAAGAATGATTCACACAATGTATTTCTTGATAATACTTTCACGGATTAACCGAACATAAGGACATGGAATTTAGCCTAAGAACTGAGAAAACATTGACTGATGCAGTTGGATACAATGTTATATCAAAATTCAAGCGTCAATCTCTTGAAACGACCATTTTGTATGTAACCTCCCCTCTTTAGCAATCATTCTTAAATTTCAATTAACATTCACTAAAATCTCTATAATTTGCGTGCACTAGTGCAAAACTAGTGTTTTCTGCTTTTGTTGGGTAAATTTAAGGCCCTTCGAAGAAATATTCTGAAAATGAAAAAATCGCCACATTTTCTATCTATACTACTTTCAAAATATTGCCTATAAACTTCGAGAAAACACTGTCAAACTATATATTTTCTGAAAGCCAATCTTGTGACGGTTTTGAATATCACAAGGAGAATGTTTCAAATTGATTTCTGTGCTTGTCAAAACAAGTCAAAGAAGATTTGGTGCTTTTGGTTTATGGGCCTCTAGGAACCACCAATTTCAAAAACAATTAATTCAACAACATTCAAATGATAGATCCGAAAATTCTCTTTCAGATGATTATAAATTTGTCGATATTTCTTAATAGCAAAAAGATTTAGAAGGTGTTGAAAAATGTACGTGTCCGTAGATTTATGCCAAGTTTAAAACTTGCTGTCGCGCACTGTAGATGGACGAGCAGCCCTTGTTGCATAGCAACTCAAATGATTCCCAGCGTAATGTTTTATATACAGGACATCACTTACATGTAGATACATGCACACACTGCTTGTGGATGCGAGGCGCCCAATGCGTGTTTGCTTCCTGTACCACATTAGATTTGTTCATGAAGTTAGAATGTGTAGCACATTACAGATATTTTATTCCCAGCTTGCGTAACAAGGTTTGGTGTCATGACAATACTTTTTTAGATAAACAAGCACATGGCTTTCGTGAAGGCAATTACGACACATTTAAATAACAATTTGCAATTGATAGAGCATTAAGCCAGTAGGTGATGAAATGAAACATAAACAAATATTGTGACTTGAATATTCTACTCAAGAAAGAGAAGGAGAATATGCAATCTTGCACCTATTAAATCGAGCGTCAAGGTAATGAAGTAACTTTCCCTGTTCAGTAATGTATTTGAAACTAGTGCCATTTCCAATGCTTTGCAATTTTTGCGCTCAGCATGTACTAGCCAGGAAACTCTCATTACATTAAATCAGAGGATTCTAACAATAACATCAATAGATGTTTATTTCAAAAACAAAGAGAAAATGAATCAAAATGATAGATAATGGATAATGGAACAAAATAAATGATGAATACAAAATAGACAAAAAAGATAATGGGACAAAATCGGGAGATTGGCAGAACAAGCTTTAACTGTATAAGCCTACATCATACACAAAAAGATAATGAAGCAAAAGCTCAAGCCGAGGGGTTACTGTATATGGAGCATGAAAACACAAATCCATTTTCAGTCTCCGCATGTTTGGTCTACGCTAGGAAGGAATCATACTTGTCTGTGTTGTAATAAATTGGCGGAAGGATTTTATTAAGGACGGATATCTTTCGAACCATTCAGAGCTGGGTGAAGTAGGCGCATGGAAAGCTTATCTCCGACGTTGAGATATATGGAACATACGAGTAGAATATTTATCACAAACATTAGCATTAAACCATGAGTTAAAGGAGCATCCCTTGGCGCCAGCGCGGGAAATCCATGGGGCGACTCCCTAAAATTATTAGTCTGAGTTCTCGATGTATACGTAGAGTGGATTACGTATATGCGAGAACTTCTCAAAAGCAGATTACTAGTATGCCGCAATAAGTAAACAAATAATTTTCTAGTTAAGCCATGACAAAAAATTAAGAGGCAGTGAAATCACTTCACAAATTCACCAATGCGTCAGCTCCTCTCTTACTTCAAATCTGGTTTTTGGTATCGAATCCCGTTTTCTTTCCATATCTTGCATTTCATGGGACCAACATGCTTCTCTAACACCTCAACACTAAGCACGTCCATTCCAATGCTCGCATCATCATGTTCATTCATTAGATGCTCACTCAACGCAGTACTCTTTAACCTATTTTCAACAGTCTATTTGTGCTCTTTAAGCCGAAAAAAATATACTTTTATACCTTTGTTACTTTTGTGAACTCCTGAAGAAGGGACACATCTTCATAAACTAATAGTAAGAAAATATTTCGAAGGATTTTTAGCTTCACAACGTTTTATACAAAGGGAGATAAAGAAGTCACAAAATCATAATCTTGTTCGCCCATATTTTTAATCTTTAATCCTACAGCAATTATGTTCTTTAATCATGTGTAAAACTGCAAGGTAACGGGCTTGTCGACAGAGCATTCAACGTATTCTAAAGAGCAAGATGAAATTGCACATGAATTCGTGCATTTTAACACGCATGTACTAGTATGTGTCCTATGAATGGAATTTGGTCATAATTTCGAAAAGAATGAAAATTACAGAGATAAAGTTCTCAGTGTGATCCTTTCCTGTCACAAGCTTTGTAAACGCAAAATTCAGTTTCAATTAATTCCGCATGATAACATCGATTAATTAAATAACATTATAAAGCTTGTGTTCAGATTTGGTCGTGCAAAAGACCGAAATTGTTTTATAAAACTGCTCATGCTACAGGATTAGTTGGCAAACATCCTTATCTTTTTTGCTACAAAATATTGATTGGGGATTTTCAAATTTCCGCGGAAGAATAGAGAAATGTAATGCTAACACTGGTCTCCTCAAAGGGATTCAAAAATGATCCTTGTAAATGCGGTAATGAATGATCTAAGAGGATGACTACTAGATAGACTATGTAATTTTCTGCCATTTAATCAATGAATCATTTGGTTTGATGAAAAAAGTAGGTACATGTCTGAATATAGATGTTTCCACTCTTGGACATTTCAATTAATTTCCGTGATTCTGGACTTATGTTATAGATTTTGAAGGTCGAAATTCCGGGATTGGAATGATTCATCATCTGTAATTTTTTAAAAAGTTGAAATTATTATTACACAAACTCAAAACTCCCCAAGGCTAGAGCACTTTGAAACTGAGGTAGAATTTTGAGTTGTTATCGGACAAAATTCATCATTCTGAGTGAATTGCACACTGTATTACGACGTTAGAGTCACTGTGACATTATTTGATAAACATCATTTCTGATTAATACCAGTTGTTTCTTTCACATTGAATTTAATCAACTTTGAGTGCAGTCGCAAATGAATAGATGCCATTGAAATGAACTTGAAACCGCATTTTGAACTACCAGGGCGTGCTCTCTCACTGTATTCATGAATTCATATTACAGTAAGGACATTACTACTTGTTTTATCTACATGTAAGTGATGTCCTGTATATAAAACATTACGCTGGGAATCATTTGAGTTGCTATGCAACAAGGGCTGCTCGTCCATCTACAGTGCGCGACAGCAAGTTTTAAACTTGGCATAAATCTACGGACACGTACATTTTTCAACACCTTCTAAATCTTTTTGCTATTAAGAAATATCGACAAATTTATAATCATCTGAAAGAGAATTTTCGGATCTATCATTTAAATGTTGTTGAATTAATTGTTTTTGAAATTGGTGGTTCCTAGAGGCCCATAAACCAAAAGCACCAAATCTTCTTTGACTTGTTTTGACAAGCACAGAAATCAATTTGAAACATTCTCCTTGTGATATTCAAAACCGTCACAAGATTGGCTTTCAGAAAATATATAGTTTGACAGTGTTTTCTCGAAGTTTATAGGCAATATTTTGAAAGTAGTATAGATAGAAAATGTGGCGATTTTTTCATTTTCAGAATATTTCTTCGAAGGGCCTTAAATTTACCCAACAAAAGCAGAAAACACTAGTTTTGAGGTAAATAAATGTCACCAGTTAGTTAACAGCGTTATTTCTGTCATTATCGCAACACATTCTGAAAATGAAAAAATCGCCACATTTTCTATCTATACTACTTTCAAAATATTGCCTATAAACTTCGAGAAAACACTGTCAAACTATATATTTTCTGAAAGCCAATCTTGTGACGGTTTTGAATATCACAAGGAGAATGTTTCAAATTGATTTCTGTGCTTGTCAAAACAAGTCAAAGAAGATTTGGTGCTTTTGGTTTATGGGCCTCTAGGAACCACCAATTTCAAAAACAATTAATTCAACAACATTCAAATGATAGATCCGAAAATTCTCTTTCAGATGATTATAAATTTGTCGATATTTCTTAATAGCAAAAAGATTTAGAAGGTGTTGAAAAATGTACGTGTCCGTAGATTTATGCCAAGTTTAAAACTTGCTGTCGCGTACTGTAATTGTAAATGACTAAGAAGTTAGAACATTACTTCATAAACAGATAAATGTTTCATCTTGAATCGACTCTTCCCTATAAGTGACAGCTGATAATGTTCGCTTTCCCATTCTATTTTCAAATAAATAACACACAGCTTATACAATGTGTCTCCCTCCACTGTGCAACTATATAAGATAGGCTGAAGGCAAATTTGAGCTGCCAAGTCCGAGTAGGTCTGCGATATCACGTAGATATATCTAGACATTTAGATAGGATTGATAAGGTAGATTACACTACAGTAGAAGCCTTTATAGAGTTATATCACTAGTCTCTACTTTCCCTTTTAAACGGAGTGGGCTTAATGACTTGTTCATCATTTAATGAAGTGCGACATTATTGAAAGCAAGATACTTAGACATCAATCAGGCTAAGACAGTTTGAAGTTTTGTTTTGACAAAGTTCGAAAATTCATTTCGGCCACTGACTGTAGCCCGATGATGTGCCATTGTTTTTGCAACGATAAATATTACAGTGATCCATCCAGAGGTGGAACCACTTTGTATTTAGTGTTACTTCCACACCAGTGAGATAGCACGCAATTACATGAATTTGTTGAAGCATAGGCCTGCCTACTTCACACATACAAAGCAACAGAATCAGAACTACTCCACACTAACAAATCACCTTTCTTAAAGAATGCACACAAAGCAAAGCTTCCTATTAACTCGTCTCTTCCTGACGCCTTTGTAAATCGCAGCCACACAGTAACCATGATGCTGTCTGTACCCATATGCCTAGCCCCTACAAATACGCACCGCACCTTATAATGTCATCCACTGGGAACTGGTAATCTCCCTTCCGCAGCACATGATGGTCCTTTGACGCCCTCCTAATAGCAAAATGGGGTGCAAAATGGAATCACCAAAATGAATTTCCGTTTTCGCTTCATTCAAAGTTGATACACAAAGATTTAGATGTACGCGGCTTTGGTAAATGCGTCTGCAACATTAACGGTTATGGAGTTTTCAGAAGTCAATATTTACTTCTTCATTTATAGACTTTTAAAGCATCAAAACTGCCGTTCCTAATCGAGTTGGAAGCTCTAAAATGCGAGTAGTGTCGTCTCTTCGAGCATGCATCCGAGCAACTCACTTGACGCTGCTAAGGTAGTACTCATTGCATTCCTTTAGACCTTTCAAAGAATTTTAAATCTGCTATATCATCCTGCCATTCATGTCATAACGTCTCACGGTCACATTAACAGTCTATAGTCTTTGAATGAATTCCGTAGAAGCTACTTATACTATGCAATGCTCCAAAATTTAAATGGTGGTTGTATCCGTCTTATCTGGAAAGTGAAGAAAATATTGGAATGTAAGCATTTATTCTATTTATTGCGATTTCCAAACCAAAATGTTACATATGATTATGAAACAAATGGATGAGCATAATCATGTCATATCTATGAGTCCAAACTGATAGCTGATTATTCCGACTAGATTTCCACAATGGATGTGCTTTCAAACGTGTTTCTCGGAATCATCAGTCTGCAGTGTTGAAGAGGCCTTGGTTGTTGATATTTTTGTGAGTTTTTGCTGGGAAACCAAGTACACACGATGGTAATGATTTTTCATATTTAATTAATTTCGGCCTCCTCTTAGGCCATCATCAGACGCAGAGAATTTACAGAGAAGAAACTTAGAAACTTGCAAAAAGCATCATTCTGCATGTTATCCTTTTCAAGCTGTGACAATTATCACCTCTAAAAATATCTTCCCTATATCTTCCTTTCTTAGATAAACAAAGGAAGATGCGACATATGTATAAAGATGATTCTTATTCTTATTCTCTAAATAAGCATACACAAGCCACATGTAATGATAGAAATTTGTGACCACTGCCACCACAGTATATTTAGTTTAGTTTGAATTCATGACACACAGATTTTTGATGTTTTTTTAATTTGGAATCCCAAATAAAATTATGCAGCCCTTGAGAATCCGGTTGGGCAGAAACTATTTGCTTTTTTCTTGCACGCATTCAAGTGTATGCGGTGTCATTAAATGATAATCGAGAAAGGCAGTCATAAAAATCCTACGGTCTACATTATTTAATGACTAGAACGGATATGCATATTGAAACCAAAATTGCGTCGTGGACATGACTTGCCATGACAAGCGGTACTCACCTAAACAATAGCGGTCAATGTCTGATAATTGTTAGGTACAGTAGTCCCTGTCATTAACGACTTCCTGTCTAACGCGACTTACGCCTTATTTGGCCAATTGTTCTCTGATCCCTGTTTATTACGACCGCAGATTGCGGGGGAACGATAAATTAATGACTTTTTCAAAAATAACTAGAACTAAGGATTCATATGATTCAAGAATGCATTCAGAAAAAATGAGTTGATTTTTGGAATAACATAACTTCGTTGCTTTACAATCATAATAAACAAATTATCATAATTTTGAATTGGTACTATTGGATGCCTCGATGTATATATACATGTATATATTGTACATATCATGTAGGCTTGAGTATACTGGTACTGCATTACGTATCTTTATCGCAGAACGTTAGCTTGCATGCTAAAAATGCAATCGAGTATTCATACATGTACAGCACATACTGTAATTGGCCTACATCTGAATTTATTCTACATAATTATACCGGTGGCATGATCTTATAGTTTTACACAATGTCTACATACAGTGTCTAATACAATGTGTCATCAAATTAATTTTCTCATTGATTGATGTGTGCTTTATACGTATGTTTGTGTACCACATTATTGCTACATATTTCTATACAGTTTTCTAAATTTTCATTAAATCTTTCGTAATCGGCGCTTTGAATAGACACTTTTATAGGCTCTGAAACTATAAAAGCTAGTATCATTCGTGCAATCATGCTGTGTTGGACTTGTGAGTGCGCGTAGGCTTATGGCTGGATATTGCTATAATGTCATATATCATATAAGGTGCTTAAAAAGCTATCCAAAAGTTTACCTGCAAATAATGACCACCTGTCTATAACGACTTTATTTGCTTGGCAGAGAGGTGGTCGCTATAGACAGGGTCTACTGTACTGGCATAGAAATGCGACCTTTCATTTTGTTTAAGCTAGTGGGACTAGAATGGACAACAGCTACTGTTGATGGAAATTTGAACTGTTCGTTCAGACATTGATCAATATCATTGTTGTTGGATCTCAAGAATCAAATCGCTCAAACTGCCATAGTTGCAAATTCTCGTCGAAATGCAATAAATTTGAATCTATTCTATCAAACGAATTTTATACGTGAAGGGAAATGATAACATCTTGAATTTTTTCAAATTACACTGACGTGGCATCGGTACTTAACCTTTGACAGCCGCTGGAAGCCGCTATCGCGTAGAGACTGTGTTGCCATGACAACGTAGCATTATTTCAATTTGTATGTCCGCTCTAATCCTGTATTACTTATGGAGTGCCGGATTTCTATGGATACCAGCACCTTGTCAGTGTATTCTGTTAAGATTCATGATTATTAGGCCTATCATTTCTCTTGATATGTAAAATAACAGTGTCTTGATAATTTAGCTTACAATATGCCACCGTACAGCAAGAATTTACAACTATTGCTCGCACATCATTGAGATCTAGCAACAGTGACCTACACGTAGATCGGTACCTAAATGAGTAGCTGAAATTGCTTTCAACAAACAGCTGTTCTACATTCTAATCCACACTAACGATAAACAAAACGAAGAGTCGGATTTCTATGAAAAAATTGACATGTGAGGATGAGATGCAAATTCAGGATAGGAAAATATTCTCGGCATAGCAACAACTCGAATAGAAAAACCAATTCCTGATATAATCATGGAAACGCTTCCGATTCGCAATTATCTTCATCACTGTTACTTCGTCACTTATTTTACGAAGCGGCCGTAACTACACAGATGTCAGTCGTATGCGCGAGCTGTGTGATGGAAGAAAAACATTGCTGACTTGTGAATGAGGATACTGAAAAGATGATCACCGACGGCTCTATCGTTTTGTTTACATAATTTTCTGGAAATGCTTTGGTGACATTTCTACACGAAATTCCAAAGTAAAAGTACTCCGAACCAAAGAACATCGACTATTTCTATCAAATTTAGAGATTGGAGACCAGATTCATGATCAGTGCAAGCATTTTTATGGTAACTCAATCTTTAAGAGTGATACTTCTCCCTTCCAATCCATGCATTGTACTGCAGCACATTATTGAGATCACTTCAAAAAACTAGTCCAAAATTATTCTAGCGAAACAGCAGGACTTGTGGCTAAGCAAATGGTAAATACAGGGTGGCCCAGATATAGCTTTCTATTTTCAAATCCATTTAACTCCAGTTGTGGTTCACCTGTTGCATAAAATGAGATGTCACTTTAAAGTGAAAGATGTCGTATTTTATTTAACGTGACTTGCTTAATATGATAGTACCGTATATCATTTTGCTATAATTTTTCATCAAAGAAAATCTAAAGAAGCAGAGCATTGGGAAGAAAAAATTAATTAATTACTCGTATTTAACAATGATGTGATTATTCAAAATGATTCATTGTAACTATAATTCGATATGGCCTCCGTCATTTTCACAACAACGACCTCGTCTATAGCGAAACGTCGCTATAGTTGACTTTCTGGTGTCATCACTCATCAGTAGTCTCCTAAGAGAAGATCGAATCTCCTCTTTAAAATCCTCGATTGACTGAAATCGACTGCCGGCGCAGGCTCGCCGCTTCAAATCTCCCAAAAACCAATAATCTTATGGGAGTAGGGTCAGGTGACCTAGATGGTGTGAATCTTTCACTGATCATTGAACAGGAATGTCACTGACCCCTCGCTTTTAATCTTGCAATGAGCTCAATATCACGATTGACCGATGATTCATTGAAATTTGAATATTAATTGATTGACCATGACCAATTAGTAAACAACACAGCACAGGTATCTGAGTGGATTACTGTTACTCGCTTCTTTCTTTCAAATGTGACTGGTATTAAAAATACGGTACTTGATTTTTATTGAAAATGGCAAAATGCTTTGGAGAATACAGAGACAGAGAAAAAGGAACTTAAGAAAAGTCAAAATGCACTTTTGGGGAACAAATGGGGTGTCTGCACCTTCAAAATGACACATGTTGCATTATAACATGCTTCTTCTACTTGAAGCTACACGTTTTTAAAACTAGTAAGCTATAAATATGGGTAGCTTGGAAATGTAACCTCAACACTCAGTAGATATGTTAGATATTATGCCTGAGTTGGAAAATACCATTCGGCATTAAGAGGTAGTTTCAAGAGCCCGATCGATAGCGACCAATTAAATAAGCATTGAAAACTGTCAATTCCACGGAATCGATCCGTCACCTTGGTGGAGGCTTCCCAAAATTCTACCTGACTTTGTGGGCCTTTGAAAAATCTGAAATAAGTCTGACTTCGTCATTTTCCCTAATTTCTGAAAATTACCTCCATATATTTAAATGAAATTATTTATGAGACCAAAGTTAGACTCGGACCGGATTTTCATAGCTCACCACAGCCAATCATGATTTTATTTCTTTACATATCAAGGCTAAAAGTAAGCATGCAGCCAAAGAAAATGGACAATCCACCCTAGATAATTCAGCCAGACCATTCAAAAAAATACTTTAAGTATTATTCTCTGAAGTTATCCGATTGTGAACCTATTACTTAATCTATTAACTTATTATCTTATTGTGTAATTGCAACTTCTGGTCGCTACTAAGCCAACTCCTTTACATCTCAGCTTCGAGTTGGTTAGCCAATGTATACAATTACATGCCAATTAGCATAGTAGCTTCAAAACGTCTGAATAACCCTGTGATGTTGAATATGCAGTATCGGACAGAATTAGTTTCCAATGAAAGCCCATGAAGAATTGATATTTAATGAAGACCCTTCGAATTTCAATCCCCGTAACAGATTTTAATTTAAAAATGTGCTTATATATTTACATCAGATGCAGTTTAGATGATCTAGTTTAGGACAAGATAAATGTTATCTAGATTTATCCAAGTGCATGTATGTCACCAGACGCGTGTGTCAATTAATGTTGACACTGATACAACGAGATTTCCAAGTTGCTTTATCGAAACTTCAGCACCTACGTTAGTAAATGGGCTTGAATTCAATATAATAGACCAGATGCAAGTGAAAATTGTATAATTGTAAAAAGGTGCAGTATGTTTGATAACTGAAACAAGAAGCTTAACATCAATTGCTCCTGTAATAGAGCGATTTTTCGCCATGCCAAAATTCAATAATAAGGTGTTCAACGAGAATTCCCATGAGAATTCTGTGATGACCAATATGGATGGCTAGCCTGCTTAGACGTTAAGATCGTCATTACTTAATGAAGAATGATTGCATATGTAGGTATCTATGATTAGTGCTTCACTTAATTAGACTGCTTTCATGAATTCGTTTCAAAATTTTCCCTCTTGGAAATGGCGCTATCCTTTAGGTGCTGCGTATCATTGCAACGTATGATTACAGCGCAATACCGGATCTCCACAGTCATGAAATGCATAACACACGCTCACATGTTATTGAAACAGATAAGGTGAAATGATGTTGAAGGCTAATAATGCCTGAAATAATAGAAATCACGAAGCGAAATCACATCTAAATCCACCTCAATCGAACAAATTTGCTAGCTGATTGGAGATAATTCATGGTCGAATTAGCTATTTGTTGTCAAAAGGCAGAATTTCGAATTCAGTCTTCATCGACTTGAAGATGACATTTTCAAACATATACACACACTGCCATGTGATATGTCTATGGATGATTGACACTCATTGAATCATAGAAAAATAGTGTTTTTAAGTTGACTAATAGCAGAATGAAAATTGACTCAAGGCAACGAGGAGGGAACTAAGTTGGGACATAAATGACCAATTAATTAGTAGTTTATTATTGCGCATGTGACTGATTGACCCAATGATCCAGGCACTGACAATTGTGCCACTATTCTGCATTGTATGAAGAGAAATTTGCTTTACAAGCAAAGAAAAGTAAATTGAAATAGATATTGTACCTGTTATATGTATTTCAGAATAAAGCATGAAATAAAGCGTCAAAAACAGAAATTGAATTACAAAGTCGTAAAATTATATTCTGATTCAGATCAAAATTATTTCGAATAGAATGATGTCAATAATGAAATAATTTCAATACAATTCGCAATATGTACTTTCGAGGAATAAATTGTATGTTTGACAACGAAACTTCTTCGATAATTGTCTTTCAGAAGCCATGAGTTGAATTTCCACTATCAGTGCTTGTTCTTCAGAGAAGATGGGTAAAATTATATCAATGAAAATATGCTTAAAAAATTGAACAACGTGAATTTTATAAGAATGAGGATGATATAAGCTAAAATCTAATTTTTCTGCTCATATTGATTTTGACTAAGCTTTCTTTGTTTCTACATACATGTACATGTCCCATTGTAGAAGTCCTTCCAGTGTCTACAACACTTTATTTATGAAGTTATCACGATCAAACATTTGAATATAGATTAACAGGATAGATATCTGCTATTACATAAGACATGTTATATGTCATGTATTTCCATGATAAAGATTAGATATCTAACGCGGCTATACACCATCGCGTGCACATATCTTGGTAATTAAACATGCATTTTGATGATAGAAATTAAGTTTTATAGATGGTACACGGTTCAATTCACATTTCAGACAACTCATCATTTTCCAATTATCTCATGAAATCAATCGAGACTTTCTGAACTGCATTTAACGAGCTCTGAATTGCTAATTTCACATTTCAAAATACATCTGATACAGTGTTTCTTAACCTTGATGACGTTACTGAACTCCACAAGTTCCATACATGCATTCATTGAACCCTTCGTAGTTGGAAAAATTAAATGTGCCTTTTTCTTCAAATTTAGAATATATATTTATTTAGCTATTATTACTATATGCTATATTAGTGCACAAACTTTACCATGCATCATTTGCCAACAAAATCATTGTGTTCAAAGAACGAAGCCAACAAAATATGAATTTTGCTAAAAATAATTAGCAAAATGAATACTTAATATTTGCTGCAAAATAATGTGATTGTCGCTGTTGCCGTTTAGAGACGATTTCAGGATTGCGCGGCTGCACCTTGACAAGTGCCACTCTCATGTCATTTTCACAACAAAGTCTGTTCTTTTTCTTCGCTTTTATATCTACCATCATCGAAAAGGACTGTTTGCAAAGATATGTTGTAACAAATGGTATGGTATCTCGAAGGCTTTCTTAGCAACAATTTTGTGTATACGTTACGATTTGTACAAGATCTCCTGTATAAGACAAGAATGAGGGCCCATTTCACGGATAATGTCAGAGATGATAGCACCGAGGATGGTAGACAAGTTGATATAATATTTGGGAAGAAATAGCCAGCCAGATTCCATAATTCTCAAGTGTCACTTTCTACACCAAAACTGGATATATAAGGACTAGAAAGGACGCTTTGGTGGCATGTCGCTTCTAGTTACTTATTCATATTTTTATGTGGAGAACTAAACCTCCGAATGATATAATATTCAAATTATTGCACATTGTGAAGTTTGAAACACAAATCACCTTTCTAAAATACATTTCGAGAAATTTAATCTAAGTTAGTGGCTAGTGCTATCTATGAGACACCCACAGGCGATTGATACCACTTAAAAATTTTCAAAGTATGCGCTGTCACAGGGATTATGACTGTTGAGTTACTGATCTTTTACGCATAATTCATACAATACATATCTAAACAATTAACTACATGGAATTTATATTTCGGCCTAATTTTCATCTCAGAAAATTATTAGATTTTTAGATGATCTCACAAGCACTGATGATGATGATATTTGAATAATCCCACGCATCATAATTAAACAATTGAGAAGTGAATATATGCGCATCAGCAGTGAATTTCTTTTAATCGGAAGTGTAGGTTAATAAGCAGATCAACGAAATTTTGTTCAGATGTAATAATCATCCAAAGATTTGATTAATTTGATTATTTCTGAGTAGAAATTCAACTATAAAAGTGAATTTCATGTAATTAGTTATTTGGATATAATCATATAAAGTACGAATAATGTATTGGGAATCAACAGCTCAAGAATCTTAATCGTCGTGACAGCGTGTATTTTGACATTTTTTAAGTGGCAACAATAGCCTGTGGGTGTCTTATTGCTACCACTCAGTGGTAACAATAGCCACTACCTTAATTTAATTTGTACAGTCGAACCTCTGTGTAGTAAACCTCCAAAAAGTGAATCTATCCTCATAGTGACTTAAAATTTTGATCCCATCAAAAATGGTATGCTTCGTGCTTGTTACATATCTCTACATAGTGAACCTCTTTATAGTGAGTAATCTCTTCATAATGTATATATTATTTGGGTCTAAATAATGAATATTTCACATCAAGGGTCTATTGATCTTTAATTATGCTTTGCAATTAATAATTCGCATCCCATATACGTGTACTGATACCTTTATTCAGGGCGAGTAGTGCGATGATTCTCATTACTCCAAAGTTTCCTAAGTTACTAAAGTCTATGAGTCTACGATCTAAATTTAGATGCAAATCAATAGTTAATGTGGCTAATTGTTTCAAGTTTACGTGCACTTTTAGTGCGCCTTTTTGCTTTTTCAAACGTACCGACTGTTGAGTAAGATCAGGGAATTCCTTGAAAGGAAAAGTGACCACCTTCATCAACAAGCTTTTGGTCGAGTAGAGAGCATGATTGCTTCTGTTGACGATCGACGTACTGTAAAGACTCGTATTGACAGTTACTTCCATCGTTCGTATGTAGTTTACACTATATGAAATACAGATTGTTTTACAGTAGTTACATTTGGCATCTTAAGTCTACATTATCACTTAATATGACATACTGCGATACAATACAGTATTACTGGTAATTATCTCTATATAAATTTGTTTTCTAAATAATTGTATTAGTTTTCATTATTTTGTATGAATTAATGGTTTGACTATATATGCTTGCTTTAAAAGCAATATTACACTAAATTTTAGAAAACCTCCATATAGTGAACTCTCCACATAGTGAATTTTTTTATCTGGTCCCTTGAAATTCACTATGTAGAGGTTCGACTGTATAGACTTCATTTTGCGAAATCAGAATACAACTCACGAATCTGAAATACATGCATCACATATTTCGAAGCTTGTGCTAAGAAGCAGAAGAATTTCTGAACTTCAAATGACTTTTCGGAATATCAATTGCTAGTATCTAAAAATCCTAATTTTCTTCTGAAGATAAAATATTGTTTTTGAAAAGAATTGCACAGCATTCAAAATGCTTGTGAAAAAGCAGTGCGCTCATATAAAATAAAATAGATGAACAAATAGATGTGCACTTCGCTAGCAAATCAACAACAGTGATAGGGCGTGACTACATGAAGAGCTAAAACTACATGTACTAAACTAAACATGTAATAAAAGTAAAACTACATCTCCGAACCGGGCGATATGAGAGTTAAAAGCAAGTGCAGCATTCATGAAGTCATTCTGCATTTGTGCAATACACAGCGTGAAGTACTTTATAATTTGTAAAAAAAGCAATATTTGATAACAACGATTTCCGGGAACTTTCTTTGGGAACCAAGAGAGAAATCGAAATCGTGAGACTTGACTACGTTCGAAGCCAAAAAAAGAAAGCAGCTGCATAGTTAATACTTTCTTCAGAAAATGATCGATTTAAATGAAGTAATCTGGTAAACATCCGATTGCCACCAGGTGGTCCTATGGGTAGACAGGAAAGCGACCCTTCCCCTTGCTACAGGCAACAATAGCTATCTACTTTCTTGATTTCAAAAGTATTACAACACAAAGTTTCCTTCCATTGTAATGATGTAGCCTCAAAGGGAATGTCCCGAGCTTATTTGGTCTTGCGTTGTTTTTCGACTAATCAATCATATCATCTCATGAAAGCATATATTACACATGTTCGACCATTAGTCGAATATTGTTCTCAGGTATGGAGTCCGTATCGCATTAAGGACATTAAAATGGTCGAAAAGGTACAAAATAATACACCAAAAATGTATGTCGACGAGCCTTTCTATACTAGGCAGTGAATCTCTTGAGGCAAGAAGGTTATTTTTGGACTTAGTATTGGTATATAAAATGATCAATAACGAGATCGACTTGTCCTTCGATAATTTCTATCAGTTCTCCGATGCCATCACACGAGGACATTCTTACAAACTGAAAGCCGCTCGGAACTCCACATTATGACTGCAGACACTATTTTTTCAGTCACCAAATAGCGGCGATTTGGAACAGTTAACCGGACACAGTGGGGATTATGGCGGAATCAGTTTCGATTTTCAAAAATAGACTTCGAGTGTACGATTATTCATCGCACTGTAAACTATTTAAATAATGCATTTTTTGTTGGTTCGGGTTACGCTTAAGTGCTTCTCTAGCAACCTGTGTCACCTATTGTATTTTCTATACAATAAAAAAATCATTCATTCATTCATTCAGTTAGTGTTATACGAGAATAACAATTGTTATAATAGTTAATAAGAATAACAGTTACTCTAATAACTCGTATTAGAGTTTATTAACACTAAATACTAAAAATGATAATAGGGAAGAATCTTCATAGAGCATCATCATATAAAGGCAAGCGGCACAGTTCAGTGATGATACCATGCAAATGGAATTAGGGAAGTAAGCATTATAAGAATTACAAGCATACATCAGAAACATAGTTTTGCTATTTATGTTTTTTTACAAGCATTGTGCATGATTGTCTAATTACAGTTTCATTTTTTCATATATTGGCTGCGCATTAGGCTTAAATGGCGATAGATATTATTGATAGTCATTATGTTGCCTAACTGATAAGAATAATATTATTCATCATAAAATATAATGAAATTTGATTTAAAGGGTGCATGATATCGGTTACATAACAGTGGAAGCAATATTCAGATAATTAATCGTTCGAATGCTTTTTGCTTTCAGTAAATAATGTCGTGGATTGAATGCAGATTTTTCAAGAATGTGCAGTAGGCATGCATATAATTAAAAATTGGCTGCTATTGTAAGTTACTCTCAGTCAACTTTCTATTGAATATGCGACAAACAATCCATCTCACGACCTTACAGAGCTTAATTAGCATATTCTAACAAGAAGAACATTAAGCTTTAATGGGTTATCGAATTGAACGATAAAATATCAAATGAATCACTCTGCGTAGGAGATTGAAAGCTAACATTGATAGCACAGAGAATATCAACGGGTAAGAAACGCCTGTACTTTCTCAGGATGTTCAATATTACACGATGGATCGTTTTTCTTGTAATGGCAATGGAAAATGACTGAATTATTGTGCTGCATTTTACATCCAATGCTCGCAAAACGGAGCCTTGAAAACGTTAAGAAGGAGATGCATCTTGAGATAAATTCTGTGACAGTATTGAACTGAGGCATCAGGAGGTGCACTATTTTGCATCGTTAGCTTCCCGGTATTTAGTATTGCCATAAATTATCAGTCATTGACAGCAATTTGTCATTTCATAATCGACAATGTATATTTGTCTCGCTTTTAGTCCTAATTATGTATTAACTATTTTCTTTCAAGACCAGTGTCAATTTGACCATATGACAAGGATGAAGTATATGAAAACTCTACTATAGGTCTTCACATGTCATCATTTCAAATTGTAATCTAAGGTCACACTAAAAGAAAATGATCACTCATCAAAAGTTATAAGTATCATTTTTTTCTTTATTTTTTGGTACATCACCCACGACCCTTTTGCAGCCGGTGGATCTCGGACTCATGGAGCTCCAATACCCTTCGAAGGCTATGGGCACTGCCAAGAATATAGCCACTGCTTCTTTAGTCATGCGTTGTACACGGTGGTCTCCTGGAATAGCGTCCAGGTATTTCGATATGTTGGCTGCATATGCTTCAACAACGCCAATCACTATTGGCATTACTTTTGCTCTACAGTTCCATAGTCTTTGGATTTCGATGCACAGGCCTTAATATGTTTCTATTTTTTCTTCTCTTTTTCACGGATGTTATGGTCATCTGGCATAGCAATATCATTTATCAGTATCATCTTTGTTTTATCATACAGGTCTCCTAGCTTGGATGCATCGATCGATTCGAACGTCGAAGTCCCATATGATTTTATACTCTTCATTATCTATCACTCGAGGGGGTTTGCGTTTCCAGCATGACGTTTTTTTTTCAATGTTGTAGTTGCAGTGTCTGCAAATAGCCCAGTGCAAAGCTCTGGCCATATTATTCTGTCTTCTTAGATATTGCGCACTAGCAAGATCTTTGCATGCAGTCAGTATGTAAGAGACCGTTTCATTATTATGAGTACTGTTACGGGTTATTATTTTCTTAATATTCCCAAAACATATGATTGAAAAATGTAAATGAAAAATGTGGATAAATTATATTGTGAAAATAAATAAATGGTGCAAACAGTCCTTACAAGGACAGATGGTACGTTCACAGTTATAAAACGGTCACAGCACCAACAGAGTCTCCAGATTCTTCCAGGACCACAAGCCGTGGTGATCACGTCCGCAGCAGTTCGATGATAGTTCGCACATAGAAGATAGGCTGCAACACCGTCAACGGCTCTCGCCGACAACTTCGCTAGGAGAGACCAGATTGCGTGAGCGGGCGTTGTTCATGCCGCGTTAAATACGTCTGTGAAGATTCGCTCACGGTCAGCTACCAATTGTTTGGTCATCCATTGTCTGATGACATGACATGTCTGTTGTCAGTCATGTACCGTAGATAGCTGACAAGCTGGACTTTTGTATGACATTGGAACTTGAAATGCATGCCGCGGAAAAGTTATTGCTTTAACAATGGAATGGAGATTGCTCTCACAAAACAATAAAATGCATAATGAATGCATAATAAAGCAAGAAGACAAACTGCCTAGCACACAACAGTACTATTGTACTCAAAAGCTGCTTCAGAGAATATAAACATTCTGGGCAATCAATTTGTTAATTTATAATCAAAATTCGAAGCGGTCAGAAGATTCAGAAAAATGCATTCTGACGATCGCCTTTAAATTAGTTGTAATAGAACATCTCAAAGAACCGAAGCACCTAGGGAACAGAGACAAAAAAATTTATACATAATTTCAGTTTCAGTTTGAAAGAGGAAGAATTTTTAATAATCTGTGTGGTCGAAGATAGTTCCTGACATGTGATGTGGATTTCTTCTAAGATGTTCAATATGCAAGGGTCAGATGCCATGTTTATGACTGAAACCTTGTCAATATTGCAAAAACAAATCTATTCTATGATAGTAAATTGTTAATTGTCTTCTCTTGTGCTCTCTAATACTTACTCCTAAGTGGCGCATAGTCTTGCCTAAGTAAGTGCTGTGAGGGTCAAATTAATGAGCAACACCAACTGAGAGGGATTTTGGAGTAGACGACTTTAAACTGAAATAATTACCTTTCTAGTACCAAATACAAAGTTAATTCTAAATAAAGTTATTATAGAAATTATTGTTTCATGCGCTTTTTCAAACGAAAAGATTATTTGCCAATAAATGGAATTTCTATGCAGAAGCGTCTTTTTGGTCAGTTTTTTCATGAAGATTTGCTTGGTCAAATTTCGACGACAAAGACTGTTTGATATGTTTACATATGAGATCCATTAGATATCCGCTCAACGGAAAGATATCGATGAAAGCAATGACTTCTTTATGAAAATTTGGAAAATCTCGCCATTTTCAAATATTTGTAATATAATGGGATCTTGATCTGAAGGTGAGCGAGTTAGATCAAGTGAATGTCATACTATTAACTGACAGTGGATATGGCTACTTTTACAGATATGTCTCCATTAAGTCCCGGAATTCTGGAAACTTTTTGCACCTGTGTAAAGCTGACGTGTTGATCAATGCTGACTCTGACGTCTCAGAGACACACTGCTAATAACAGTGTGTCTTTACCAATCATCATAAGCTCAAAAGAGCCGAACCCAGCAGAAAATCTGTAATCAGACCAGACCTGACCATCGGTACCCCAGACACAGTCATGAAGTACGCATTAGTTCTATATGTTCTCCTATAAGGGAATCTCTTGTGTCATCTGTCAGTAGACCTATCTGCCCGAGACCTTCTCCTGGAGCTAGAGTTACCCCAGAAAGGTGATCAAGAAACACAGACCCATACCTCTAACCCAACCCTCTTGATTCAATGAACTCCCCTGAAATCGGATCGAAATATTCTCATTCTCCTTGCAAATGCGCTTGAACTTAGGATTGCATGATCTGAAAACACTCTATGCCAAAAATGTGATTTCTATTTTTTAGTGATTCTCACTTAACCAGAGAAGACGTAGAAATATGGCATTTTTCACGAAAAATTCAATCTACTTCCCATTGAATTTACTATATGTTTTTGTTGTCTTATCTGACAAGAAGAGGAACTCAGCAGGCGCAGATTTGTTAGTCATATGATGCACAATACACCGTGCAGCATTCTGTGGTAGAGTCTAATTTTCAAACTTGTTTCACACAGAAGCTAGTGATGGGAACCGGATTAATAATGCTCATGAGCATCGGAGTTACACTACACGTTTTCCACCCTTCTTCCGGCGGATCTTCTAAGGTTGCTGTTCACATGCCGTTGGGAAAAAAAGATCACGACTTCATCGCTCTGATGAATTACGGCAGATTTTTTCCACACCAAGACCAAGTAATTTCGCCTTACATCTCTACTAAGATTCAAGCTGAGAATACAATGCTGATATATCAAGGCTTGTGACTGCTAGGAGACTTTATTAAGTTTGCACTTACATCTCTGCTAATATGTAAACTTATCTAAAGATTTTTAAACTGTGACAAGAAGGATTGAATTAAAAATAGTCAGCAATTTGGATACTTAGTATATGGAAGAACATGCTAACACGTCACTGAATCAATCGCCGCTCATAGAGTATTCAATATTTAATACAAAAGACAGAAGTTCAATTTGTAGGACACCGGAAAAATAAGAATAAGCACTAAAATAAAAGTTCAATTTGCTTGCTCATGATCAAATCCGCATATGCAAATATTCTATTTATATGGTCAATTTAAATGCTATAAAGATAAACTAGCATTGGCAATGTAAGAAATGTTCATTAGGAGCAATAGATGACCGCATTAGCATCGCTATGTGGGAACATTCTCATGACAACATGCGGTCACTTTGCCTGTCTCTTTTATGATATGTTGAGCAGTCAAGAGCAGCTGAGAAGCCGAATGATGAACAAGTTTAGAAATCGAAAGGTGAGGAACAAAAGATGCAGAATGTATCCAAGATGGTAAGAATATGCGTAAATATTTTTACCGATGATTGACAGTTACATTTAAGTAAACGACAACACCCTTTGTTCGTTTGTAGAATGCTTGTATCGAAAGTTGATTGCTTCAGACGAGTTCTCGTTGCTACATCTTCGACTGAAAGCAAACTTAGCGCTTGTTTTGTGAGCTTAAGAAGAACAATATTGCGCTTGGAGATTTACAAAGTACACAGGGATAAAAGTATAAGAGATGCATAGAGAGTAAGATTTAGAGTTTCATCCATAATCGAAAAATTAAAGCAGCCCTAGGCAATAGGGCAAATGTAAGCATTAAGCAAGTACATGTACATGATTTCAAGGAAAAATGGAAATTCATTCAAATTCACTGAAGATTAAAATGCATGTGTACATACAATATGTCAAGCAATTGAAAAATAGCATTTTATGATTAGTGTCAACAATTTTTCGGTTTTAGTGATATTTCATAGACATCAGAAATGTACTTCATGTTTATTGTAATGAATTGTATTTCTGATTTTTGTGCTCATTTTTGCCCACGTTGAATTAGGGCCTGATTTGTGCTCAACTTCCAACGCGTTTAGAAATGTCTTAATTTAATCATATTAAAACACGACATGTTTAGAAGTGTCCATTAGTCCTTTCACGAAAAGATTTTCCTATTTCCTCAATATCAATTACCCTTTCATTTGTATTGGAGAAACAGAAACCGGTCGAATGAAGTCTTGGACCAGTTGATTTAAACGACGTTTTCACCATCGAAATATTAAATAGGCCTACATTTCAAGCATTGTAATGCGATCCGTCGTTTGGAGTTGTTTTGCTATCAATTTAAACATCAATTCAAGTTTATAGTACAATTATAGTCTCCACGAGGTACCTAAATTGACATTGATTTCATCTTCTCTATATGCTTTCACGGCTATATAATATTGCTGGCAACATCAACATTGCCTTTAGCATGGTATGGCACGTGGCAACTCTTCGAAAGTTTCTGACTGGTTACATATCTATGATATTCAGCCATCATGCAATCCCTCCTTGAATGATCATGACCAACATTTCCTCACCTACCAAAACATCTCGAGAAAAAATCCAACGGATTGATAAAACAACTAGTTATGACGATCAACACGACGCGTTCAAACGGAAATGGAATCACATGAGAATAAAAAAGCTGAAGGGAGACAATAAGCAAGACGTTGTTCCAAAGTACCACACATGCGCAACATTGTTACAAAAATAATATTCAGAGAACCTATATGACACCAAGCATAGGCCTATTTGTTTACATGTGGTATGACGCTTGCACGCAAATAGAAGCACTCGCTTCTCCCTTGTATCTCTTCCTTATGCAACCGGAAAGATGGTGATTTTTGATTTATATAGCTCAAATGGCATTTCATTTGACTCTTGTTAAATCATGACCTTGTATATGAAGGTGTTTTGTCTTCACGTGCACTTGAAGTTGTCTCACATATCCCTTGTCTTATGATTCTTATTTGGCTTGAAAATATACACTTATTATTATGTGACAATTATCGGTTTGTACGAAAACGTCGCAATTCCAATTTCGTCGCATCCGATAAGGTCACGTCCGAAAACGTCGCATGTCCGTTTTCGTCGTAATAGGATTCCGATTTGGTCGCAGTTGATTTATGTTACTTCTGTAAAAGTCGTCATAGCCACCCTTTAGCTTCAGTATGGCTTTCTATGTGTTAATTTGATCTTTGTCCTCCAGCAAATATCTATGTGAAGCTTGTCGTCAGACATCACAGAAATTTCTTGTCAATTTATACTTCACGGAAAAGGCTTACCACAGTGGGAGCAGTTACCTTTGCGATTCCTGTCAACAGCTGTTGTGCTAGATTTCTCTCTCTTAAGCGATGATATGGCAGAAGTCATACCGCTGGAGGGAATGGCGTCACGAGTCATTTCTTCGCCCTCAATCATTGATACGATGTTATTCACTGCTCTGGATGTGATGTTGGGTATCTAAGTATCTTTCTTCGAATGTCACCGTCATAGATGCCAGCAATCAACACATCACGGATAATCATGTCTGTGAGATCAACTGTGTTAAACCTACCGCAATCGCATGAGCTCGTCGTCGCGTAAGAACAAATTTCTGCTCGCCCACGTACACGTGAGAGGAAAGTTCTAAAAGGTTCGTCACGCTTCTGGAGCATGGCAAGAAGCTCAGCGCGAAGGACGCCGGCTGCGACAGGTATCACAGCTAATGATTTCTTGGCTCTCAACACATGTGCCACAGGCTTGTCAGTGACGGTGGCATCAACTTTCAACATAGCATCTCCGAGAGCTTCTGTTGCGCATTGGAAGAACTGAGGACTTTCCATACTGGGGTCAATCCCGGCACACTTCTGAAATAGGGTCCATCGTCTTTCGAAGAGGTTCCATTCTTTTGCTGAGACGCCGATGTTAACCTTGGGCCACTCTAGCTTTGGACCTCGTTCAGGTGGTGTTGGCGCGGTTGAAGAAACGATGGAACTTGTAATTGGAGAAGGGACCACGTGGACAGTCGTGTGGGCGTTCAGCAACGCCACAGCAACGGCCTGCGAAACAACTGCGGTGTCGAACCCGCAACCAGGAACAGGGCAGGCGATTGCCGTAGTCATAATGAGTCGAATGAAAGTTAATGATAGCTCTTCATGAAGTAAAACTCCTCGATAAACGAAGCGATATATGTCGATTTTTTATACTGTGCGATATTTATCGATGAAGGGCTATGGGCGCCTGGTTCTTGGAAATGTTTGCCTCGTCTACATGAAACAGGAGATTCGCTTTACTCGTAATTAGCAGAATGCGATTTACACATAATGCATGCATTACACAAGGACTACATATTACTACATTATTACAAACAAGAATGAGCATGTCATTGCACAGTGGAAATGATGCAGAAAGTCCTTAAAGGGTTGGGTGCTTGTCTGCACTTACAGTCAGTCGTCGCCCATTTCCAATAAGTGAACAGAAAGAAATGCTGAGAATTTAACCTTTTCGCGACGGCAAAATTTTCAGAACACCCCTGAATAATAGGAATTTCAAGTGTCGTAAAATCCTATTTTCCTTTCTATATCAGTCTTAATTTTAGCTGGAAATCATTTGTGGCGGCTCACTATGACAGCATCCATCACTTTATTTTGAATTTTATTTGAAGATTTCACCAATACACTCGTTTTAGGCAGTTGGATGTATGAATTATGTTGTGGTCTTTAAACATGATTTAAAGCAAGTTTAAATACGCTTACTGAATTAGTTTTGAGTTAATTTTATTTAGAGTTAATTGTAAAGTGTAGAGTTATGTAAAGTTAATAGTCTATATAATCGAACCCAGCTCAAGTTTGGATATAAAAACTGAATTTACTACAAATCCTTTTTTACTGAAAAAATGTTGGCAAGGACTATCAAAAATATGAAAAAATATAACACAATTCCAACAAATTACGATGCCAGTTAACAGTGCATTACAAGTATACAATAGTGCATTAACATAATATACAAGGAAGTTAAAACCAACATCCTTCAAAGATTGGTAACCAATGGTGATATAGTGATTTTGATTTATATCAAAATCAAGATTCATCACTTGAATCACTTCTGTCTGGAGAGTTTGTACGTATGCAAAAAGTATGCAACGTTTGTACTTTTACCCGTTTGATCCGACGAATTCGGATGCGACCTTTTGCGACGAATTCGGAAGTGCGACCAAAACGGATGCGACTAAATCGGAACTGCGACGTTTTGGTATAAATCCCTAATTATTATTATATTGTGCCAAATACAGGGTGAGCGGAAAGTCTCTCCTTGATTTCGAAAGCCTGTAGTTTCAAAGCAAATATATTTTTAAGTCTAATTCTTCGTCTCATAATTAAGAATGCACCAAAGTTTTATGCCAAAACAAGCATTTTGATCTACTACATTCCATTCAATCGCTCAAGGGTTAGAGATGCTTTCGTACAAAATTGAGCAAATGAAATACAAAAATATAAATGAATGAGCTAAAAACCTGCAAGCACTGTCCAAGTTTATGTTGAAGTGAATGTCCTTTTGGATTCTATTTCTTGGAAGCAACCAGGTGTCGTAAGCTTTTGATGATTCTAATGTGTAAATGCGATAGAGAACATAGCTGACCGGCTTCAAAGCGACCAGATTGAAATGCATGTGCCTAGACTAACGACACCAATGTCGTCCAGATATTTATGCTTTTAAATGCTTCTGTGCTATGTGTAAAACCATTGTGATCAAATATCTATTGTCAAAATAAATCGAATAATTGGATTCATATTGTCTGCTTTTGATTAATACGATTCACTCAGATGTGTGTTAGTGCTGAAAAATATGATATGAAATCAAGAGAACAGAAGTTTATTTTCATTTCACTTCGCGATGCTATCAACTGAAGAACGCATCTCCATTGTCCTGCTAATGGCAGAATTGAAATCTGTGACATCTGTCCAGAGGAAGTGGCATTCTCTCCATGATAGCAAACCACCAGCAGAAAAGACCATTCGAGAGTGCTTCAAAAAATTCAAATAGACTGGATCTGTTCACGACCGTGACAGAAGCGGTCGACCATCTCTAAATGACAGTGATGATATGATCGAGCAGCTGTTCAGTGATCATCCATCAACGTCACTTCGTTCAGCATCTAATCAATTGAGCATACCTTACTTAACTATCCGAGATCACTTGAATAGGGATATAGGAATGAAGCCCTTTCACAATACAACGGTTCAAACCCTGTACCCATGAAGCTGCCGGACTTGAAATGTGCACCGAGTTTCTTACCAGAATAGCGGAGGATGACGCCTATCTTAACAACGTATTTTTTCCGACGAGGCGACATTTCAAGTGAATGGCCGCATCAATCGCCATAACTGCGTTATCTGGGGAAAAAACAATCCTCATGAAATTCACGAAGTTTCAATAAAATCTCCATCAGTTTGTGTTTGGGCAGGGATGTATAACGATCGAGTGATAGGACCATTCCTATTTGAATCGACGGTCAAGGTCAAGGACTACCTCGAAATGCTGCAAGAAGTTGCCATTCCTGCGATGAAGAGGATGAGACGTTTTTCAAAAACCATCTTCATGCATGATGGTGCACCATGTCATTGGGCGAACACGACGAAGTCTCCTTTATTCTAACTTCAGTAACCACTGGATCGGTAACAATGGCCCATTCCATCGGGCTCCACTAAGTCCAGATTTGACCCCGATGGACTTTTATTTTTGGAGTTACGTTAAATCTTTGGTTCAAAAACAAGCGCCTACCAGCATCACGGGTCTCAAGTGTGCGATTCGAGAAGCGTTTAATCAACTTTTGCCATCGCATCTTGACTCTGCTTTTCAGTCGTTCGAGAAAAGACTTGATCTTTGTGTGTCAGTTGATGGAGGTCATTTTGAGCAATTGCTGTGACTAAATAGATTGTAGTGGATCAAAATGCTTGTTTTGACATAAAACTTTGGTGCATTCTTAATTATGAGACGAAAAATTAGACTTAAAAATATATTTGCTTTGAAACTACAGGCTTTTGAAATCAGGGAGAGACTTTCCGCTCACCCTGTATATTCTTAAAGTGAAATTTAACACAATGCATACAGAATAAAGTAGAAATTTCAAAAATTGATAAGCCTACATTGATTGCAAAGCAGAAAATTCGATATCGATATAGTATCTCACAAATAGGTCATTTGAAATAATTCAGCCAATTTACCAACATAATTGCCTGCTATTTTGACTGAGGACATTCAATTCATTCGATTTATCGTAAGCAATTTTATTTCCTACAGCGATTCTTAAAATGAAATTGTTTTCCATAAACCGAACAGATTGGGTGTCGTTGGTTAAAGATTGGGATTATCTCTCAACCACCTCTGATATCAATAAAATGCCAGTCAATTGTCATCTCTTATACAAGATCAATTTCATGCATGTGACAGCGATTAAGCGACAACAATTCCTGCCATGAAGGCAATCCCTCTTACACAATGCTAAACTCCTGCTTACAATTGGATGCTCATTTTCTCAGTTATTTTTCTAATTGTAAAACTTAATAATCATCTTATAATAACATGAATAAATAAACATTGCATAGGCAATATGAAAAATTGATTGTACTGTGGATTATCTCAGCAGCTGATTTGCAGCGAAGCGACTTGGATTCATATGCTAACCCCGTTACCTAAACTGGGATCTGAAGGTCATCGATATTCCGGGGACATGATTCGGTCTTGATGTTTTACTTTGCCCCGAATCACATAACATCCACAATACAACGTATCAAGTGTGAGAACTTCCTAATGGTGGCGTCCATTTGAACAAACTCGCTAATCAATACATGAATAAGCAGCATTCAAAATTTAAACATTTTCCGCTGCAAATCGCCGGAAAGATTGATATTTACGATGTCAAACTGATTAAATTGTTAATAAGTTGCTTATCAGTACATAAAGAGATTGACAAGATTGATTGATTTATGCAAGGAATGCAACTCAAACATGTGTGTGCGGAAGTTTTTCCTCCATAAATGACCATAGCAATGCACATGTATCTGCAGAATTGTTTCAAAAGTTCTAAATAACGTCAAATGGTGAAGAAGGACGACTTGCAAACACTGAAAGAATTCAAATGATTTGGAAAAGACACAAGAAAGACTGCGTGATTGTGGCATTACTATCTAACAGATTAATAACTAGTCTTTACACTACATTTTTTGATTTTTCAATACTCTATCTATCATATTCCACGTCTTTAGAATAGATTATCATGATGCTCTTCATAGACCTATTTGTAAAGTATTGCAATCATAACGAAGAGCGAAGCGTTTTTGCTGAATGTCGTCACACAAATTACTTGCAAAAATGCAATATCCAGACATCCAAGAAAGCGCTTTTCAAAACGATTGTTGGTGTTTGTGAAAGTTTGAAAATACGCTGAAGTAAGAGTCACAAAATCGCAAGTCGGTCGGAATAATTCGAAGGAAAACACCCATTTCCCGTCCAACTTCCTTAAAGAAATATGGAAAATCAGTTAGGCCTATCGATGTAATGCGAGTTTACTCGTAACAAGAATCAATGAAAGAAAATATATGACTTCCATTTTCTAATTCCTAGAAGCTCTTGATAGAATTTTCCCATTATCCATCACAATAAAGAGTGCAAACAAACTGAAGATACTCGAAGAATTTGAACTTGAAGAATTTACAAAGGAAACAAAGAAAGCCAAATGCCTAAAGCAGATCACAAAATTCAGGTCAGCCTAACTCTGAAATAAAGTAGCCATCAATGAACAATTGCTTATTCAGAGAAGGTTCACGACGTGTAATGTGTATGGCTTCCAAGATATTTAGAATGTAATAATCATCAGACATGCCTAAAATGGAAAAATTATTATCAATACTGCAATGACAAATACATTCAAGACGAAGATCACACATAGCAGAGCTTCTAGTTTGATGTTCCCTTGATGTCCACTCTAACTCCTAAGTGGCGAATGATCTTGCCAATGTAGGAAAAGTGCGGATCAGCCTCACATTTAAAGTAATAAATAACGCCACCTTTCTTAGAGTATCTTTAGCTTGTTTAAACTCTTTATTGTGATTGATTATTTACCTGATTTGCCTTCTTTTCTCTTTCCCATTATCTGCCCAGTCCCCACCAATACCAAGGCTAGTCTATTCTTCGGAAATAGAAACAAAATAGTTTCAGACGTTTGTTTTATTTAAAATGGCATGCATACTGGAAAACTTGTCGCAGCAAAAAAACTCAGTTTAATCAATTTCAGATTGTCAGCGTGTTCAATTGAATGTCAATCTGATGATATAATCCCATTCAATTTCGGAAAAGACGTGTTAATAGGGAAGGTGCGTTTCTGTTTCTCATGGATTGCACTGTAACATTTTATTGAAATCATTTCAAATTGCTAATCCTACGTGTGCATCATCCTAGTAATATAGTACGACATGTGGCCAAACAAATGAAAAATAAGCCAAACGATCATGTGGGTAGCATCTGCTCGAAACAATCCACCAGAAAATCTGCGGCAGACGCTCTGATACTTGTGCTATATCCGACTGGCATTAGAATCTTAAAAATCATTTCGCAAGCCTGACCAACTTGATATGGAGTGGAACTTTGATGCGCGAGGACTCATTGATCGAAGAAAGTGTCGACACAATGATGATTATCTACTCAATTGACTTAAAACAGCTCTGAACAGCTGTTCGAATCGCTTTTTAATTACTGAATCGCTTAAAAAGTGTCTACAGGACATGATAAGTATCAAATTCTCGATTTTCTAGACAAATTAGCCTTAAATCCTTTAGTATTCTGTTTCACTTGACTGAAGGTTCCTCTGATAATTCCTTTATTAAATTAAACTGCAGTCTAATTTATTCGATTTTGCCGGCAAGCTCTTTAACATATGCATGTGTAACTAACGAAGAATTTTTCATCCCACCGTATGTTGACCAATATAGGTGATTTCGCTGGCGTAATGAACGTCCTTAACCCGTTATTCACCTGAGTCGACTATAGTCGACCATGCATTATTTTTGATTGACAGTAGTTAATAATGATTTTCGGAGTCAATGAAAATGCTTTTCATCAGTAACTCATCTCAGACACAAACTATCATGAACACAACAACCTCTTAATTTTTCATTAATTAATGATTACATAACACTATCATTTACTTAATCATAGTAGCGATATTGAATATGCTAGTTTATCTCGAATATTTAGTAATCCATTAATTTGATTTATGTTATGTAATGCCAATACCAAACAGTTTATATATCAATCGGTGACTTGAGAAGGATAAATCAATTAGTAGAATATATAATTGAATAAACTTTATGTTGACTGTAGTGGACTCTGGTTGACAAACGTTACTTTTGACACAAATCATGAAAATTAGGATTATTCTCCTTATATGTGTGAAAATCACTTCCTGTCAGTGTCTGATCTCTGTGATGTAAACTTATCCCTACACTCTGAGCCGACTGAAATACCTCACTGAATCAACTATTTAACGCATCAAGTCGACTATAGTCGACCCAGGGAGGTTTGCGGTGAAATTCAAACCGACAAGAATTTCACAGGTTGCGCAATTACGTAAACGAGGAGTAGTCTGACAGGTTGGATTGCTCGTTAAGAGGTCAAGCACACTTTCTTATCATCAGTGAAGTGCTACGCATGTAATTTATCAATTTTCATTGAAGAAGCACTTCTGCAATGATTGAAATACACTACCACTAATCATACATGAGATAATCTAAATTGCACATCAAGATACTCAATGCGCTGTCCTGTCATTTTTAGAGTGATTCTGCCGGAGATGTATTAGATTCTCTTGATATATTACCTCTTTCAACACTTGCAATATTATCAATTCAATTACCTCTTGCTGTTCAATGAACACACTTCCCAGGCAACCCTGTCGTCTTCAACGTATACCCAACACATTATATGCCTGCATTCATCAGATGGCAACTATTTCCTTTTTTCAGCAGCTGATAAGTACCAAAGAAGATATGACCTTTGTAGCAAGCATTTACATCGGGAAGGTTGACGCAACGTTTGCAACCCTTTGCAACTTTGACTTGTGCATGTACTTTGAATATTTTTCGACTTTTCATCAGCAATAGATTCCAATGATCGGCATTCTTCTACACTTTTAGTCGTGTGTCTATTTTAACTTGCATCTACCTGGGTCGACTAAAGTCGACAAATTTGAATTTTGAATAAATTGAATAATATTGAAAAAATCGGATTTCTATACGCTCTTCGAAGAGGGAGAGCTATTTGATAAAGAAAAAACTACGAAAATTAATGAACAAAAAATCTGGGAAATAACGGTTTAAAACACCTCATTTATTTCTCACAATTCACGACTAATCTCCAAAAATCATAAACAAAATTTAAAAAATTAGAAAATTGAATTCAAAAATTCTAGGAGATTCAAGTCCTAATGCGATGGATAATTAATTACTATAAGATTTGAAGCCCAAGCATATACATGCATTATTAATATAACAAAGCGTTTGGCATAACCATTATTGAAAATAAATTAATTTTCCAAATAATAATATAATAATGATGACGTATGCAGCTTTAAGCCCCTATTTTGGAAACGTGGGGCATTCAACACAAAATTGTGAGTTATGAGCAAACCCGGTGGATATATGACAGTTACTAGTGCCCAGTCAACACCATCGGCATATTTTTCTAATTTTCTTGCATTTCTAATACGATTATGCACCGTTTTAATACATAATTAAGTAATAGAAATAATCGAATTCCATGATATGCGCTGATAGAGTTGTATTATCTTTTCGCATGATTTTTAGATTGTTCACCTACGACTCTTTAATTTATTCGGGGGATTCATTCGTATGTTTGTAAGAACTGGGATGTGTGCTTGCTCACATTGACCTCAGCAACATATGATTTGCCGCATGACATGTCCTTGCAGTCATACCATGGTAAATTGACTTTCACGTCTTTGCAAGTGAATGAAAATTAATTATTAGGCCTACACCCGGTCTGGATCGTTCTTCTGTTGAAAATATTAGGCCTAAACCTGGCCCTGCCCGTTTCACGTCAGATTGCACAATTCAATTCAAGCTCGCCTTAAAATCCGCAAGATCTGAAATCCGTCTTCAGCTCACCTGTAAACCATCCTGCATGTCGATAGGTCCGCATTCAAAATTTCCATCAAATATAGGCGTCGTTAGACTTGGACCAAGTCGATGTATTGGAAATAATCCACCCAACAAGATGTCTCCGCTGTAATTAGCGTATACTATCGGTCGTGAAGTAAAACGAAGCACATGAGATGAAAGAGAATGAACATGACTGGTGTCGGGATAATACACATGACCACTTCCACTCGATCCTTGATATACACTCAATATTGTCGGTAAAAGAATGATAAAAATATTAAAAGGATTCCACGGTGGATGAATTCGAGGCATTACACAGAGAGCAGAAGCTCTAACGGTTGTTCGTCGCACCGATTCAACGGCTTTTCATCAATCTACATGTACAGCTGACCGAGCGATGATGTAGTCGCAGGGAAACAGGACCACTGATGACCTTTTCACACAATCACAACTGCAAATGCGCTTCTCTTGACAGATAATAATCATGCAGAGTCAAGTGTAGGACTCAATACTCATGCGATTTGTTTCGCAATGAACTTGCGTGTCAAGGATGATATGACGCATCATCTTCATAGCAGAAAAACAGCGCAAAAGGATAATCAGTAAAATAAAAACAGTAAGAGTTTGAGATTGGAGTATTAGTTACAGGTTGGTTGTATTGAAAGACACTGCAGAATAACTGACGGATATGAGCCAACCGGCAAGCATTTATCCACTATCTCATAGAGAGATTGGAAACTGTAGTGAATGGGGAAACGGGAGTGAATGAGGAGCGCTGAAGTAAAGAAATTGCTGTCTGGAATGACTTAAATTTCATTTCTTGGAAGAACAATGTCATCTGCGATGTCAGTTTCAATGATAGAGTCAATCCATTCAAGCATGGAAGATGTTGGAAAGTTTCATGCTCAGAAGTTAATCCAATAATTAAGCTTGAATAATATTCAATCACAGTAACATCAGAATTTCTATTCGATGAAACATTTTCGAAAATTTTGAATATTACCCATGACTGAGTTCAAAGCAAATATCACAATAATTCACGACCGAAATATAGAATCAATTCCAAATATGGAGAAGAATGGGAGTCATTGACACAAATTGAATGTCCGCAAGTGATTTTTAACATACTGTGATTCACACGGTAATTATATAATGATTTATCGGAATACCAAACAGCTGATCAGAAAAAAAACATTCTTAATATAACGCTATCGTGTTCATTAAATCGCTCAGAAATTGGTCAATTTATCGATATGCAAGTTAGATATGTAGACTTCGACAATCTTCAGCGATCTTCCAAAATCAAAAACTCAATAGCTCTGAATTGTTTAGTTCAAATTACTTCGTTCTATCTGAGTAGATTTGCGTGAATGAAAATCGGAATATAGTTCAAAGTTCGATTCGATCTAAACATAGACAGCAGATTGAGTGATCGTAGGCGTTCTCCCGTGTCGTCCAGTGTTACCGGTGCTACAACAGCCTTTGAAACAAACGTCATAAACGAAAACGTGGATTAAGTCGGAAATAGAAAAAGAAAGCATGCATCATGTAAGATGGTATGTAGGGATTGTACAAGGAATAATGAAAGATTGTAAATTTGCATTATAAGGATTACCAACGTGATATTTAAAGATGAATCAAAGATTCAGGATGAACTTTTGAAAGACAAATCGCCTGGAAACCATTTGATTATTTGTAGGGAAATTATCTTTGCTAGTGCGACGCGCAACGTTTCGCAAAAACATTGGTCATGTAATGTAATAGCATCGTGACTAAGCCTCTTTGCGCAACGTCGCACCACAAGGAAATAGAGATGGCACTCGAAAATGATATCCCTTCCTTATCGAATATTTGTTGCGTGGAGGCACTCAAACCATTAAGGCTCATGATGTGCATATACATTTAAATGGTCGTTTTCGAATAAATAGGCCTCCTTGAAAATAGGCCTACCAATTTTTGCTAAGAATATTGCGATTTCACAGAACCGGCGGTTCGCATGGGCTCAGAACAGACAATTTCAGACCCAATAAAGTTACGTTGTTATCAAAAGCCAAGGAACAGTTCGAGAAGGCTTTCGGAAACATAACAAGATACGAAAAGATCTTTTGAAAATATTCATAAATTCAAGCTTGTTGTGTTTTCAGTACTTTTAGAGTATTTATCTCAAAATATCCATTTTCAGCAATAAACAGTCTTCAAAATTTGAGTAACTTTCCAGTGCTCCATCATTGGTACGAAAGAGAATGCAATGCTGCAGCGATAGCAGATACTTGCAAATGCGCTGTATGACACTTTTAGCTTTTCTTCTGCACGAGAATGTGCTATGAGCTTTATGAACTCTATAGCAAAAATCAAAAGAAATTAATAATTGCCTGAGTAATATAAAGAAATTAATAAAGATAGCAATAATAAACCAATTAATGTATATAAGTTATTGACATACTTGAAATGCTTGTTACGAATCTCTAATGATGTCAGAGAAGAATGACATCAAAATTGTACATAGGCCTATCAATCTTCCAGTACAAAATTCAGAGAATGCCGCTGGTCCATCCACACTTTCTGTGAAAATCTCAAAAATATTTGAGTGCTCGATCATTGTTGAATGTTTCAGGTCACCTAAATTTGCAAGTGGGTCGGGTTAGAACTTGTCAAACATAGGGAATTGAATGTACTTTATATTAAGTAGAGGCTTCCCAATTTTTACTCATTCACAAGACTTCATTTTCTAGCGCGTTATCATACGGCCTACATCGTAGGCCACTCTCAAGCGATTGCACTGCTTTGTTGAATCACAAACGATTAACACATCTCACATGAAATCACAGCGATATCAGACGGATTAACAGGTACATGGTAGCAAACAAAAGAGCCCGTTAACATCTAATGATCAACACAATAATGACATAATAAAGGGAAAGTCAATGAAAAATCAAGCTAGTGGAGGGAATGACCAGTCATAGATTGAAAGATCAAAACTGATGGACAATTATGTATATCAAGACGAAGTCATGCAAAAAATTGACCAAAATGATGAAAAATTCTGAATAAATAAATAAAAATGTCTGAATACAGATGAATAATAATGAAAGAGTAATACTAAAAGCAAAAAGTCACGATCACAAAGAGGAAATACAATGAAAAAAGCTATTGTAAAATAAATTCAAGAAAGAATTTAGATAATGCTGAAGTGAATAATTCAGTATCATCTAAATTCTTTCTTGAATTAGAAAATGAAGTCTTGTATATGAGTAAAAATTGGGGAAGCCTCTACTAAGCCTCTAAGAACAAGTTTCTGGAAGGAACTTGTGAGAAATGGGACCTTCACAGAGTAATGCACACCTTGTGGCTACTAAAAATCCGTGTGTCTGCCGAGTTCTACCCGGTTCCTCTTCTTGCCAGGTAGGAGCAAAGAAAATGCACGCAAATCCACTGGGAGGCAGAGTACACTTTCAGTATCCGTTAACTTGTATCCGTTATTGAATTTGGTGGGCAGTGCTCAAAAAATGAAAATTTACAAATCGTGATTTTTCAAAAAAAAACATGTGAGTATTATAATGAATCAGGTATAGTGAGGCAGAGCATTCTTTTTGATACACTTTTCATCAAAATCGGTGAACTAAGAAAAAAATGGTGATATCGAAAAATTATCAGAAAATCATGACTCATTTGGCTGAAAGTGTCTTATTCTCACTTTTTCATCAAAAATATTAGTGTTTGGTATCTTCAGAATCCTTGCGATGTAAGGCACACGAATATGAAATAAGTTCAATACCAGTTTTCCAAACTTCTTCAGCATTTTTCCTAATTTCCGCTAAAGTGCACAACAAACATGCAAGCAAGCAATCTGCGGCAGATGTGAGAGAGCAAATACATGCCTTCGCTAATTGTTTTGTTTTGAACCCTCGTTCACCTTGCATGATGTTTGCGTGTTTTAGCGGGTAATGAGAGAAGATGTTAAAGAAGTTTGAAAAATGACTAATTCACTTGTTTGAATATGTTGCCTTTCACTATTTCATGCATACTATCATCTCCAAGCATTTTCTTCACAACATTGCATAATCCGGCAAAATTCCGAGACAAAAGCCTATTTTAACTCATACTCTCACAAAGAAACTCTTTTTCTATGTACTTCCTTTCGCAATTATTAGCTTTATTGTTTTGAGTGGAACGTCAACTATTTAAAGTTTGTCTAGTAGAACATTGTAGTGCTGTCACTAAAACAGCAAAGAAAATGTTGCCAAGAAGAGCCTCGAGCAGAAGCAATGCAGAAAAAGACGTCTTCCAATTGTTTATGTGATCATTTTAGTTTTTATATTGCGTCTCGGTTCCAGAATTCCAATCAGTATGAAAATCATGAATGATATCATCAGAGTTTCCTACACTAAGTCTCACAGAATTTGATATCGACGCTTTCGTGGGTGGTTCACAAGTGCAGTGATGAATAGGAAAATTCAACATAGCAGGGGTGCCTGTCAGGTGTTCAGATGAATCTATCAGACTGCTAGTCCCACCCAAGGTGTGTAAGTTTCCAATCTGTAGATGTGTTGTCGGAATATCACAGAAACTTAACAGAAAGTAACAAAAATGTTTGACTAGCGGGAGACAGTCAGGATAGGTGCCATCAAAAGTAGATATTATTCATTCACACCGATAATAATCAGTGATAAACTTCTCATGAGCTTTCAATAAGTCGTCAATAACTGCTTGAATCATTTCAATTACCATGTTTCATCAGGTGCAAAAATGCAGTGAATACACTTTAGCACAATGCAGAAGAAAGCAAATCTTTTCAGCGGTTTCAGGCAAGGGTTATAAAAGTTAATTGCAATTAGTTTTGGCTAAGCAATCAATTAATTATAATTGCAGCTAGAGGCAGTCAATTAATTGCAATTTTTTAATGGAAGCAATTAATTGATTGCAATTGTATAATTATGCCAATCAATTAATTGCGGTTTATTTGTAATCATCAATCAATCAAATGCAATTATTTACCAACACCATTTGAATCTTGATTTTGAATTTTTGTGTTTTCATATTTCACTTCTACAAATCAGACTATTAGGCCTATAAATCTTACAAATAGCATGCATATTATCTGTTCTGAATAGTGACTTGAGTGGACCCATTACATGAAATGCATGTATCTGCATTCTTAATCAGATATGAATGTTGATTAATTTTCTTTTCAGACTCAAGTTCATGCATCATAATCACAGTGATAATTTATTATTGAAACAAGTGAATTGATAATCACACGTGATTAGGTAACAGAACATAAAGTAGAGCTCCAACAGTTATCATAAAAACTTTGAACTTTGGAGATACTAAATATTTTATGTACCAACTAGTTCCTGATCAGAATCCTGAATGATATCAGAAGAAGAATGTGATGAGGCTTTGCCACCAAACCTCAAAGTTCGTCCGGTTTTCAAAAAAACGGATGCTCTTAGTCTCTAATCTAGCGAGGATTAAGTTATGTCCAATTTAGAAGCTAATGTTGTGTATGCACGAGTGTTCAGGAGTGTGCCGTGGGCAACTCACTCATTTTATTAACTCTTTCGCGACCAAAGTGAAATTCATTACATTGTCCGGTCACCATATGACGTGCTCTGCACGCACTATTTAAATGTTCTCTATTGATGTCTTCCCAATCGTGGTGACTTTGAACAGTTCATGTATGACGTGCTCTGCACGCATTGGTCGCGAATCAATGAGTATTTGAAAGCTTATCCTGCCCCAACCGAAATAAACATGAAAGAAAGGGACCTTCAAAATCATTGCCTGCACTGAATGACTTCCATTTTAATCACCTCTGACTTGAGCAGCCTCATAAATGAAAGATCAAGCAAGCTCCGTTAGATATTATAAGATCTGCAATTCATGATTCCATTGTTCTGATATGTTGCATAGCCATATTCTATGTAAGTGATTTTCAAATTAATATTGCGACTTCATGATAGCCTCTTTGTTTACTTTTACCTGAGGATGGATGTACCTGTATAGAGTATAGGCTCAATGTAATACGCACGACTGACAATATCAAAAAAAGGTCAAAAACGTTACGTGTAGGGAAATAGTACGACTGAAGGATTGCGAATTGCGATGAATGAATTTGAATGGATTGTGAAACGGAGTTATAGTGTGACCAGTTATCTCTGCGACATGAAACCAGTGTAATCTATACTTCAACCGGATTTCATTATACAAGATAAATCTAATTAAACGTTGTAACCGATTTTAACCGGTTAAGAGAAAGTGTAACCGGTTAACGGTTATCGGTTAACAGATCCCATCCCTGTAAGCATCATTATATTAATTGCAGGGTTTTTTAAGGCGTTTTAGGGACCCGATTCGGGTCCCTAGTTTGGAAAATTGGGTCCCTAGAATCAGAGAATAAATAATTATGTTCTGATCTGCTGTCATCCACGTCTATTCTTCTATCTGACAAGCGAGATTGGCGAGTGGGTAATGTGAGAAAAGTTATGTTTATTGGAGTGATAGCAGAGAAAGCAGACCCAGTGGGCGGAGCCCCCACCAGTCGGGTATAGCCTCTCTGGATATCATAGGCGTACGGGCCGGGGGCTGCAGCCCCCCCCCCCACAAGGACTCGGGAAAAAACATTCGGGCAGTTGCCAAATTTTTGGCAGCGGCGAATAAACTACAAAAATACGATTTTATTCCGATTAGGCGAGACGATGTGCCCGAAATCCGTGCAGTCCACCGGTCATAATTGAGGGACAGAGGAAGTGCCAATGAATTCCAAAAGAATCCGAAATTCGGACGATAAATGCCACACATGTCGGTTACTAATAATGCTACAGACACTGGCCATTCGCTTTTACATGGATCACAACCCTCCAGGATGTGAAAACTTAACATTTTGCCACCAATGTCATGTAGAAAGGATATCTAATTATAGCATTCAGTATGAAATATTTTCGGATCCCTACAAGGTCCCTAGAATTTTCTTTAAAAAACCCTGTTAATTGCATTATACATCCATGGAATTACATATCATACTGTTTTTCACAATGTCATCATGGAATTTAAGAACTGTTACATAAGGCGAACTAAAAATTGCAAGACGAATGACATCAAATTGATGTGCAGTCAACTCGATCCGATTCTGTTGATCGATCCAACATCCTCTTGCGCAACCGATAAAAATTTGTTGCTGACCGATTTCGTTGTTATCGGCTTGCACCTGACATTTTGCTTTAACGACGGTCAACTCTTTCAACTTCGTCTTAATTCCTTAAAAACTGCCCATCGGGAAGTTCAACTTCGTCCGTAAGCCAAGAAGATCCTCTGATGTTATCTTCCCCGCTTTCTTGACTTCTGTCGAGCTGGTCTGTAAAGCGCATCCTAGTACTCGTCTCAATGACAGTCTTTTACATGAGATCGATTAATTCCCAATTACTACTTGTATAGCTACAGTTGAAAAAAAACAACGACTTCTTTCCCTTTGAAGAAGTAATTTATTAAATCTACGGGTTCATCGGTTAAAGTAGCATCACAAAAATAAAGTCGTTAATTTCAAAGGCATTAGGAGCGTGAGAATTCAAAGTTTACATTAATCGAGCGCGCAAACATTTTTACTATAAGCGCTTTAATGTTGAAAATCAAAAGTTCATCGACTGCAATGTCATACAAACTGATTCTGAGATTGCATAATAAGTTTCCTTTCATGAGAATAAAATCATCTTTTTGCATGAAAAATCTGCACAAACTTTTTACACGTAGAATATCTTCCTTGAATACTTCACAGAGGCATGCACGTGTATGTATATGTCAAACTGCATCAATCATTGCTGATAGTACATGTATATTCGGCTAACATCGCTTTTGGACGGGAATTGTGCCATCTCTAAATTTGGATGTCTAAGTTGGAATGGAATTGTCGATTATGCCAAATCACTGTTCGCTTTATAAAATTTTTTTACTCTGTCATTTCATTCACCTTGGGATTTCTGTTGTTCCACAGTCTGATACTCTGATCCGCCCACTTAGTTTTTCTTTATAACTCTTCTGCTGGGTAAGGATTTCACGTTGATCTTCATGTACTACTGTATATACAATTGTATACCTAGCATATAAAGAGCAAATGAGCAGAAACATTCCCATCACCGGAAGTTGTCTTTACCGAATTCCCTACCAGCAGTGATGTTGGCCTTTTGAGAGGCGTCCATCGAATACGAAGTCTGGATAACCGCAGGTCGGTTGAATTATGCTTTCTTGTTTTTGAGGATTTGTTTTATTCGATCATCAATATCGATCGCTAACCTAGGTCGGTTGCAAAATTAGCCATGGGGGGAACATGTGATAACTCCAATTTATTCGACAGCACAGCTTGTACATTAAGTAGGATATCAAGAAGGTCAATGCGTTTATTTCGCTTTCCAACTGTCTAAAATAATTTAATCATTTTTTATAGCTCATTTTGCGAAGCATCGAATGTCACCAACCTCGGGGACTTAGAGGTTATGTCCTTACCAAATAAAGAAACTCTTGTAATAATTACCATGACTCTTTTCGCAGCTAACCCAATTTGTGAATGATTCTGTCTACATACACAATAGCAAGGAGCAGAAATCTTTTTTTCGGATTTCGAAATCCTAGGGTCTATATCGGTCTCGACGGATGAATTAAGATGCCATGCAAAATTTTCATGATTGTTTTGAGGTTTAGGGGTTCCATACCGAGCTTGAAGCTGATTGGATGACCCAACAAAATCGATATTATCAAAAATTCAAATTTCATTTAGCTTGTGGGTCAAGATTGAATATTTGGTAATAAACACCCAACATACTAAAGTGTCGAAAGTAATGGGAAAAAGACCGTTCCAGGACACCATAAAATCAAAAAAATTGGTATCTTTAAAAACGACATAAATTCATGAATTTAGTCCTTTTTTCAGGTTATTAAGACCTAAATACATGAATTTAGTCCATTCAAAAAGTACCATTTTTTTCAAAAATGGTATTTTTAAAAACGACATAAATTCATGTATTTGAACACTTTTTCAGGTTATGAAGACCTAAATTCATAAATTTGGGTGTTTTTAAAAATACCCAATTTTTCAAATTTTTCAAAATCTCAAATTTGAGATTAAGATCATTTTTCACCCTTAAAATCATGACCGTTCCAGGACACCGAAAAAATCATAAAAGTTAAGAATCTCAAATTTGAGATTAAGATCAATTTTCATTGCTTAAATCATGACCGTTCCAGGACACCGAAAATCATAAAAGTTAAGAATTTCAAATTTGAGATTAAGATCAATTTTCTCTCTCTAAAATCATGACCGTTCTAGGACACTGAAAAAAATCATGAAAGCTAAGAATTTCAAATTTGAGATTAAGATCAATTTTCTCTCTCTTAAATCATGACCGTTCCAGGACACTGAAAATTGGTATTTTTAAAAACGTCTTTTAAATCCATTTTTTTCAGGTTTTTAAAATATATTATGTGACTAAAAATATTTCTTTAAAAATGGAAGAAACAAAAATGGAAGAAACCACAAGAATATATCCTTCGTTATCTCAATTAAAAATAAGTGAATTGAACATTGAAAAGATGAATAAAGAAAAACACAAAGGTAGAGTTAGGTATATGAAAGATAAGGAATCTCAATTATTATTAAGATTAGAGCATTATAAATAGTTAAGAAAGAGATGGTCTAAAGTTAAGAATGTAACACAAGGAATTGGTATATTCTTAACAGTAAGTTTAGGTACTTTAACAATTGTTATATCTTCAGGTGTTTTAGTAATTCCAGTAGTTGCTACAGCTTTAACAGGTACGGGTGTTTTTGCAACTTCACTTGTTACAATGTTAGATAAATCTTCAATAACTAAGAAACGAAAATCATTAAAAACTAAGCATTTACATATTAAAGAAGTCTATGATAAACTACATTACTACTTTCAAAGAGTATGTGATGATAATGTTATTACGTTAGATGAGATTGAAAAATTTGATCAAATAGTTAATGAAGCTAATAAAACGCCATTTCAATTACAGACAGAAAAAGTTGATGATAAGAATAAACAGGATGGCAAAATTTCTAGTGATGGCAAAATTTCTAGTGATGGTAAAATTTCTAATGAAGAAAATGACAAAATTTTTTTAGAAGAGCGAAAATTTTTTAAGCGAAAATTTAAGCAAAACTTTATTAAACAAAACTTAAAACGAGAAAACTTTATACGAAAAGATGTCAAACAACAAAGCAATAAAAAAATAATTTGTTCAGTAAAATGTTTTTGCTGTATTCCAATGTTACCACAAAATTCAAATATTATATTTTAAAAAATGGTTAAATTAAAGCTGTTAATAATAACAAAAAAATATTATAACACTATTTTTATCACTCGGTAAACAATTGTTCGATAACTCTTTCATGAATTTTTTTATCAATATTAATTGTAATGAAGCCATAATCTTTTGACCAAGCATTATTACACGATTGTTTAAATTCATCTTTATCTCTTATACATAAATCTCTTAACAAATCACTTAAGTTTCTTGCATTTATTTCAAATAGTATAAATATATTTGCATTCTTTCTAATAACACTTCCGTCTAATGAATACATACTTTGTGTTAAATAAAATACACTACAGTTATTATGTCTACCTCTTGTGAAATAATTTCTCTGAACTGACTGATTTCTATCATTAACACAATCATCAAAAATTACACAATGTTTCATTGTTTTATCTAGTTTACTAGGATCTTGCATATTACCACTGTCATCTATTAATTGTATCTTTATGTGCTTATTTTTATTGGATTCAACTAATTGTTTATTTTTTGCTGCTTCTTCACACCACAAATTTATTTCTTCTTCATATTCAGATTTTTCGTATTCTTCGAATAGAGAAGCAATTGCTGTTTTTGTAAGATTATTTTCAAATCCATATTTTAAAAATTGATAGACGGGTTGCTCTGCTGTTGTTGTATAAATTATAAGATTGTTATAATCCAAAAAATTTGGAGTCGTTAAAATTTTAAATAATAGATACGTTTTTCCACATCCTGATCTTCCGCAAATAACTGCTAAAACTTTATTAGATAAATTTGGATGATGATTAAATTTAAGTTTTTTTTTATTTAAAGACATTTCATTCATTTTTAAAGTAATAAATTCATCCATTATTGAATTAGTGTTTTTAAAATAAAATTTTAATTTTAGTTTATTTTTATTTTTTGTTTCTAAAAAGATTAATAAGATTAATGAGATTAATAAGATTAATAAGATTAATAAGGTTAATAAGATTAATAATGATAATGATAAGAATAAAAAAAATTCAACTTCTCTAGTGTAGCGTGAAAGTTTATACCTCCCGAACCAAAAGATCTATCATAATCACTTCACCTCCAAAATTTATTTCTTGTCCTTTTTCATCAGTGATTCTAATGTTAATGTTGTTAATAGTTTTTTTTGTAATAGGGAAATATATTAATGTTTGTGGAATTACATTTAATCTATAACCAATGGGTACAGTAAAAGCTGGAAAACTGAATATTAAATTTGATAATTTACCATTTATATATCCTCCTTCAATAATGTCACAATGTACAACAATTGAATTTATTTCAGTTATTTTTGGAATCTTCTCACCTAAATGATAACCTTGACTATAGGTTTGTTTATTAAATCCTAATAGCTTTGACAATGATCTATCATGATTAAAATCAACTTGATGATTTTCGTCTAAAGTAAGAGAAAATTTATTAACTGCCGGTTCAACTGCAAAATGTAATTGTTTCTTATCTTTAAATGGTATACCTAAATGTCTCTTAATTTCATTTGATATTGATTCAACTTCGTAAGAACCAGGAAGAAAAGTTAGTACTTTCCACGTTTTGCCTTTATCAGTAGAATATCTAAATTGATCATTCACATCTTTTATAACATTTTGAATAGTGTTAAATGTTGAAAAACTAGTCAATGCAATTTGATAATTTTTATTTTGTTCCAAATGTAGAATGGGTTCTAAATTACAAGTGTGTGATGAAGTAGTTGTTATAATTTTTAATGTCGTACTAAATTTTGATGAACCCAAAATCTCTGTCAAATTTTCTAAATGATTATTAATTTTGTCTAAATCTGCTGAACACATTTTTTAGTTAAAATTTTGAATAAATATTATAGATAAAAATCGTAGATAAAAATCATAGATAAAAATCATAGAAAAAAATCATAAATAAAAATCATGGATAAAAATTAGAAACAACATATTTCAGCTACACTTTTATAATCCTCTTCATTTAGAATCTTCTTTTCTAACAGTCTTTTCAATATAACATGAATTTCATTGAAACTAGAATTATGTCCTTCTTTTATTGCAGATATTAAAATATTTAATCTATTTAGTAATTCTTGTGGATCATCTGGTAAAAATATGGTTGTTTCTGTTTTCTGTTTTTCAGATAAACCTTTTCCTACTTTAACTCCCGTTGATAATAAATTTTCTAATTGTTTATAACGTCTAAGAGATTTTACTACACCAACTCTATCTAACATAGCTTTGTATTTTATGAGATCTTCTACAGCATAATTTTTTAAATCTGATCCTCTTAAAAGATCAACAAAATTTCTATCTAAACTAATAGGTTTTCTATCTGGCGTAAAAATTGATCCTCGTAAAGGTTGTGGGAATATTTCTTTTCCACCAAGATAAAATCTCGCAAATAATTTTTTATCTAAAAAGAAAGTAGAATGTTCGAATAACATAGATTTTGGTAATTTTTTATCTATGTTTGCTTCTAACAAACCATAGTCATCTAATAGTGTTTTAAGTACAGGATCCGCTATATTAACACGTTTTTCATTAAGTTCTTTTTCAAGAGTTTTAAATGGTTCGACAGTTTTTTCATAATCAGTTTTTACTTCTTCAGTTAATTTTAATTGATCAAACATATCAGATTGAATACCAGATTTTATCATTCTATGTTGAAGATGATTTTCTTTCATAATGTTTCTTTGTTTTATTAATTCGTCTAATTGTTTTATTCTTTTAAAATTATCAGCTCTAACTTTATCCATTTTTATATGATAATTTTATATTATTTTATATTATATTTTTATATTATTTTATTATATTTTATATTTTTATATTATATATATCAAATTTATCTATCTTAGAAATTAGAAAATTAAAAAGGTGAAGTAGTTATTCCATCAGGTAAAATTTTTCTTTCATCATCAAATGGATCTAATGCTAATTTATGTTCTTCTTTTAAATACATTTTGTGTTTTTTTGAATTAAGTCTATAATTACATGCTGTTTTTATTTCATTATTAAATAATACATTTTTATAAACTTGAAATGTTATTTGATTAGCCACTGATGCCTTTGAAATTCCTTTTAATGTTTTATGTGTTTTAGTATTATTAGTTGTGTTATAACAATAACATTTAGATTTTAAAAATATAGCTTCTGTTATGAAATCTTCATTTCCTTCTAATTCATCTTTTACTTTACATAAATAAGAAGGATGAATGATATCTTTTATTTTATTAATTTCTTCATCAAGTGAAGAATTATACGGTATTGTTAATTCTAAGAAAACAGAATCCGTATCTGTAAAGTGTAATTTATAGTTTTTGCCATAAGCAGGTGCTAAATAATCATATATAAAACTATACATAAATAGTTTAGCTAATTCTAATATAGTGAATCCAATAAAATTAAACTTATCATGTTTTACGCTGATTCGACGTAAATGTACAGCACATAGTTCATCACTAAATCTAGTAGTTCTTTTATATGTAGGTTTCCTTGTTAAATTTTGAAACCTATCTTTATCATAAACTATTTCAATATTTTGTCTATTATGCACATTTTCTAAAGTCTTACCATAAAATGTATTATTCATTAATTTGAAGAACACGTTTCCAAAATCATCTTTATTTCTTTTAGCTATTTTACGTTTTTCAATATTGAACTCTATATAATTTTTTAACCATTTAGATTTTCTATACTCTAGTTTTCGATGTATTTTGGTGAGAATCATTCCATGTTCTAAATACCAATCTAGCATTCTTCCTTCAACAACATACTTTCCTTTATTGCTTTGTGTTAACATAAGTTTTTTTGTTGGTCTGTATTTCTTAGGAATTAAAGATTTTTGATAATCTGAAAAATCTTTTATAATGGGAATTTTGTTTTCTGGGCAGAAAGGATAATATTTTGTTGCGTCTTTTATATAATCAGGGTATACTAAATCAACTTCATATATATAACCAAAATTACGATTTCCATCATGTGTTTTTTGATAATCAAGATTATTACACCATGACATTTCACCTGTTGGTAATTCCTGTATCATGCAAGAAGAATATAAGCTATTAAAATCATAATATAACAAATAGTTTTCTCTCATGAATTCATCAATTGCATTTTCACGTTCTACTCCTTCTCGTTTCGTTCGAAAAATTTCTAATATTTTTTCTTTTTCTTCTGGAGATAAAGGTTTCATTATTCCATATTCTTGTGGATTAACTTTCTTATTATAACATTTAACATATCTATTACCTAAAACTGATGAAACTCCACCTCTAATTCCAGATTCAAAAAATAATAATTTATCATATGTATTTTCTTTATAATGTTTAAGTTTAATGCCAGTATGTTTTAATCCTGCTAACCATGTTAAACCTGGTGTAGAATAACAATAACATGGATCTATTCCGTAATATTCTAAACACATGTCACGAAAGTTTTCGAAAAGATCAGCTAGTATTAATACATCTATCTGAAGATATTTCATTGTATAATCATACATTGTTTTACAATTTAACTCTCTCCAATTTTTTTCAGCTTCTGCATAATCTTCTTTAGATAATTGTGATTGTTTTAATGTTGATTTAAATTTATTTATTGGAGGAAGTTTCTGTTCTTCCATAATTTTATTCACAGAGTTAAAATCAGTCTTCGACTGTGAACCACAGGTTTTATCTCCAGTTATATCAGTCTTCGACTGTGAACCACAGGTTAAATATTCATACGGAAATATTCCTTTTAAAATTTAAATTATATTTATTTAATATTTTACATTGTTCGGGTTTCAAAGTTTTCCCCATTACATCTAATGAATAAGGAGTAAAAAATCTAAATGCATCTAAAATTCTAATACAACCTAATTGCATTGAAAAATATTCTTCTTCTTGTTTACATAGTACATTTATTTGTTGTTGTTGTAATTTTTCAGATGAAAATAAATCTTTCATTATTAAATGGAAATCATATTTAGAACCATTGTATAAATATAGAGGAACAAAGTTATATTTAAATTTATTAGCATTAAGATTACAAGAATTATGTGCTGCACCTCTATATAATCCATTTAGATGATCATGATCTTTTACCTTATCAAGATATCTACCTCTGCCAGTTTTATATTTATTTGTAAAACCTTTTCCTCAGTAATAACAATTTATTTCATTATAAAATTCTTTTCTTTCTTCATTTGTTAATGGAATCATTGGTATATTTGTTTCAAGCAATTGTGAAAAACGTCCTTGTAATTCTTCTACTTTCTTTGTAAACATTTCTGAACTATCTTCACCATAGTATTGAAAATATTCTGATTTAAATAATCCAGGATAATTTGAATGAATGTACATTCCCCAACATAATGGTTTTTGTTCAAATAAATATTTTTCTTTACTTTTTCCAGAATTACAAACCGAAGGTTCTAGGGCTTGGCCCGTACCATTTTCAGAATCGGGTGAAGCCCTGGAACTTTCCGTTTGATTTTGTGTCATATTAACATTATATGCTTCAAAATCACAATAAATAGTAAAGGGTACTTTATTTTTAAAATACCATTTATTATATTCTAAATAATCATCTTTAGGAAAAGTATTTTCAACTGATTCATTTTGTTGGCAATTCTCCAAATGTCTATTCATTTCTTCTAAAGTTCTAAAACTTGTCATACATTGAAGACAAGGAAAATTTTTATTATCTGAAGTTTTTGTAAATATAGAAACATCTTTACACAATATAAAATGACCCTGATAATATAATATGTTCGCTTGTGCTGATTGTTTTGACTGTTCTAATTTTACAAATTTATCTTTATATATTTCATGTGTTTCATTGATTTCTTTTATAATATTAAATGTATTTTGATGATAATTTTGATTTAATATTTGTAACTGATAACTATATTCTTTATCATATTGTTCTTTATATTGTTGTAGACATTTTTTTAAAGATTCATTTATTTTTTGTTTGGTTTCATTTTCTTCATTATTTAATTCTTGAATCGTTTCTATCTTATTTTGATATTTATGGCCATATTCTTGTACTAATATTTTTGTTTGTTGTTGATAATCTATTTTACATTTTTGTAAACTTTTATTTAAATTTTCTAATTTTTGTTGATATTCTGAAGATAAAGATGAATATTTGTAATTATAATCATCATTACGTCCTTTATAATTATTATGATTAATCAATATTGGTGATAATGTTTTAACAAGTTCAAATTTTTCAGTACATATTATATTTCCTTGGTAAAAAATATTATGATGCATGTAATTTCCTCTTTCATTATATACTATTTCTGATTGACATAAATTTTTATTATTCAAATAAAATTTTTTTGAATCTGAGTAAAGTGGAATAATTTTACCAATAGAAACATAATTCACATTTAATTCAAAAACATTTACTTCCATTAAATTTTTATTCTTTTTATGAAACTTTATTAACCTATTATAATCATATGGAAATTCATGTAAGCCATCAGAAGGATCAAATTCCTTTATATATTCTTCTTTATTGTAATGACTTAGTCTTTCTTTATGATATTCTGCAGGATGTAAATGTGCTATAATACTCCACAGAAAACAATAATCATCTTCATTTTTTATGTTGATTATTTGTGGTGAACTGAAAGGTAAAGGAACATAACTACCACCAGTATTATTTTTATATTTATCAATTACTATTTTCTTAGATAGTATTTTAACAAATCTCCAACCAGATTCACGTAACTGGGCTTCAATTATACAATTTTCTAATTTAAGTATCATTTGTTCAAATATGGGTTGTATATCATTTACATTATGAATTTCTTGCGAATTTGTAAAATGTCCTTGTATTATTTCTTCAATAATTCCATCAGGTCCATTTTTTGTATAAAGTACTTCTACATTCATATAACATTTGAAAGATTTCTTAAATATATTATAAAAGTTTGTTAATACATTATAAAAAGTTTTATCGGTTTCATTATATTCAACAGACTGATTAAATAAATATTTTATATTTGCTAAGGCTTCATCAGTTCGTTCAGCTTCATCAAATTCATCTATTTCGTTAAATTCATCAGTATCGCTAAATAAATATCTTCCATCTGGTAGGGTCTCATCTTCACTATTAAAAACTTTTTTATATTCCGAATGTGAATAATCATCAAATATTTTTTTAACTTTTATATCAGTAGGTAATGTTTCTATATAGTTTTTATAATTATTTAATTTCGATATATTTCCTTTATCAACTCGTTCTACATTTTGTAAATGCATTTTACTTTGTAGATGAGATTGATAACTTCTTTTTGTTTGCAATTTTTTTTCACATAAGACACAATAAAACTTATCCATTTTTTTATTTTTTTAGAGAAAATTAAAAAAATTTATGTTTAATTTTTAGAGAAAAAAATTCTAAAATATATATAATGGAAATATTATAAATATATATCTGTAAAATTATGATAAATTTTTTTAATTATTAAGTATTTCACTTAAACCATTTATTAATGGTTTTATATCATTATATGTTTTTTTGGCTTCATTAAATGTAGATTTGGCATCAGAAAATGTAGATTTAACATCACATATTATTGGTGTTGCTTTTCTTAAGCCGTTTCTAACATCATTTGTTGCAATTTTCAAATAGTTTAATGTTTCATTATCTTGTAATCTGTTAGGTATTGGTATACCAAATTTTGCATTTAAATAATGATCAAAATAAAAATAAAATGTATCAGGAATAATTTTTAGTGGTACTTTTGCTTCAGATTCTAAAAAGATAATTATTTGTGCTATAACTTGATTTGATAAATGTTTTGTATTTGCATATATTCTAATGTCAAAATCTTGAGAGTTATTATAGATTTCATGTTCAGTATCTACTAATATATTTAAATCTTTATCATATACTTGCATATGTTCACTTATGGTGTCAACACGTATTATTCCATATTTATGTTGTGTATAATATGATAAAAGCATATTCATTTTATAATTTTTATTAATATCATTAAAGAATGCTACATTATTTTGTGTAGTTGTAAAAAATGTTTGAATGTTTTCTCTAATCTTATTATCTACATCACAAGCTTTATGAGCTAATACAACTATTTGAATATTTTGATGTCTTCCTTTTGTAAATATTTCTGACATATTTTTTTGTTTTGATAAACTTGCAACATCATCTAAAATTAATAAAGATTTATTTTCAGGTGTACTAGCAAAACTTTCCATATCTTGTAACTCATCTAATTGTTTATCATTATAAACGTTTGTAAAAGTTGGCCATTCAGAAGTATGCATACAAAAAATATGTACTTTTGTTTCATCCTTATAATATTGGTTTATATATATTTTTAATAAACGTAGTCTTACCACTTCCAGTTTTACCGTAAACAATGAAATGTAAATTTTCTTGATACATTTTACCTTGTTTAATATTTTTATTATTAGTTTTATCCTTAATCTTATCCTCATCAGTCTTCCAACCTTTAAAATTTTTTATTTCTTGTTTATAAAAATTTATTCTCTTTTGTTCCTCTGTTAGAAAGTAACCCCATTGATTTCCAATACATATAACAAGATGATAAATACAAAATATTAAAATACATGCTAACAATATTTGTATACAATGAAATTTTAAAAAATTCCAAAGACGTGTAAGATCTGATTGTGGTATTTTTTTATTAAGAGATGAATTAGGGAAAAATTTTTTTTTGGTGATGACTCTAAATATTTTTTATTATATATTTTTTTATCTATATTATTATATCTAGTATTATATATAGGATTATCTACAAATATTATTATTAATATCGTTTAGATTCGGATCTTGAGGGGTTAGTGTATCTTGAAACTCAGTGTTATTTATATAATTATTTATCATTTCATTTAATACATTAAGAGATTTATGACGACTTAGATTACTTTTATTACTTTTATTACTTTTATCACTTTTAATTATAACCGGTGAATATAAATCTTCCAAATTTTCGTTTTTATTCATTTAATATTTTTAAAATAAAAAGTTAGGAATTATTATTTCTTAATTCCGGACTCACATTCTTACACTCTTATGAGTGTTTTTAACCTCCGTAGAACCTCCGGAATGTGTCGGAATTTTTGTTCCTATACTCAAAAGAAGTATTTTTAGTCCTCTCCTCTCTTCCGGAATGCTTAAGAATATTTTAATAAAATAATATTTTATTCTTTATAAAAAAATAATATTTTAATATATATAAGATTATTTTAGTAGAAATACAAATATTTTAATATATATAAGATTATTTTAGTAGAAAAACAACTATTTTAGTAGAAATACAACTATTTAAATATATATATAAGACTATTTTTTAATATAAGACTATTTTAATAATAAAAAGTAATTTTATCTAATAAAAAGTAATTTTATCTAATATAAATTATTATTATTTTGATATAAATTATTATTTTGATATAAATTATTATTATGTTGATTAAGATCTTGATTAAGATCTTGATTAAGTTTTGGACATAGTGTTACATGTCGCTGAAAATTTTTCTTTAATATAATTTTTTGACAACCTCTACATTTAACTTTTTCTTTTAAACAATCCTTGCACTGATATTTACTATCATAAAACTCTGTCTTAGGTTTAGTAATTTGACAACTTGTACATTGTCTTGTAGAACTTATACAAGAATTATAATGATTAGTAATTCCTTGAATTGTAAAATATTTATTACAATTACGACATAACTGATCTTTTAATTTATCTTTTTTATCTTTTTTAACCTCTTCTGGTTGTTCGCATAATTTTAAATGACGTGCAAAATTTTTAGACGTTATATTTTTATTACATCCGGAACATATTTTTTTGTTATTACGAGTACATTCAACTAGTTGATTTTTATCAACATAATTATTTTATGCTACATTATTATTTTGAACAAAAGGATTATTTTGTGGTAAATAATTATTATTCTTTTGTGCTAAATGATTATTATTATTTTGTCTAGGTGTATTTTGTCTAGCAGTATAAAGATTTTGTTCTTTATCTGAAATAAATAAATGCTTTAATCTTTGTAATGGTTGCTCCGATTGAATATTATTATTATACTGAATACTATTATTAGGTTGAATACTATTATTATACTGAATACTATTATTAGGTTGAAATTGATTCATATGCATACCACATGGTGTGTTTTTCATATGAGAATATAATAGCGTTTGATTTAAAAAACGCATATTGCAAACTTGACAGATTTGAGACATTTCCATTTTTTTTTATTAGAAAAAATTTTATTTTTACTGTTAAAAAATGATGATGCCAAATGTTGGTGGAGGTGCATATATCCCGAATAATCGTGAATCAGAAATAGAACTAGAAAATTATATCATGAAAACTGGAGACGTTTTATCTGGTCCATTGCATCTTTCTATTCTTCCGCAACAAAATACAGAGTTAACAAATAAACAATATGTTGATACACAAATCAATGACTTAAAAGAAAAATATATAAACGATGTTTTGGTTCCACTGATGAATGAACTAAAGTTGCTTAAACTTAATGACAAATCATTAAACGAAAAATTATTAAAACTTGATAAAAAGGATAGAGAGCTAGAAGCAGATATAGCAAAACTTTTTAAAAAGATTTCTGAACAATCAAAAATTTTAATATTACTCTCTATAAATTTAAAATCTGCAGTCATTAAAAATAAACATCAGATAAAAATGTTAAAAGAACAATTAGAAGATGAAATAGAAAAACTACCTGAAAGAATTAAAAAAAATTTAAAGCAGTTACAAACTACATTCCAAAAAAGTGTGAATGAATTAAGTTCTAAAATTGCTCAACAAATTAAAAAAATAAATCATTTGAAAATTGAAGTAAAATCACTTAATGAAAAAGTTGATAAAATGAAAACTCTTAAAATCAATTTAGAAAATGAATTAAAGAAAAATTTACAAAACTCTAAAGAAAATAAAGAACAGTTAGATGTTGTTAAAAGAAAAGTAGATGGTCTTAAAGTTCAATTAAATGCTTTAAAAACAGAATTAAAGAAAAGTGAGAAAAAATTAGAAATGACTGAAAAAGAAATTAAAGTACATCACACGCTACTTGACGCAATAGATGAAGTGCAACAGTCAATTAATAAAGTTATCTCGAAGTTGTTGGACATTCATAAACGTAAATCTTAAACGAGTATTGTAAATTCTATCTTAAATATTAACTTAAATATTTTTACCTACTAAAAATAAAAATCATAAAAATATAAATATAATTTTAAATGTATAAAAAATAAATATACAAAAAATAAATATATAAAAAATAAAAAATATATATAAAGGTAATAAAAAATGCCTGTGATTTATAAACACAATCTTAAACATTTTGCTTCAAATAAAAAAATTGCTCATGAACCATCTATTAAACCTATTTATCATTATGATAGCATAAAAACGGTTAAAACAGAAGGATATAATATAAATAATAAGGTTATATTAAATAATAAAGTTATATTAAATAATAAGGTTATATTAAATAATAATAAAGATTTAATTGTAATGCTAAATAAAAAAAATAGAGTTTTTTTAAGTATATCAAAGTAAAATTTTAAAAAATATAAAAGCATATATATAATTTTAAAAAATATAAAGTATAAATATAATTTTAAAAAATATAAAAGTATAAATATAATTTTAAAAAATATAAAAGTATAAATATAATTTTAAAAATGGATAAAATTAGAGCTAATAATTTTAAAAGAATTAAACAATTAGAAGAGTTAATAAAAGAAAGAAATATTATGAAAGAAAATCATAGAATAAAAGGAATGATTGATGTAGGTTTGGTTCCTGATAAAGTTAAACCAAAAACGCAATCTGTAAAAGTTAAGAACAAAAACGCAATCTGTAAAAGTTAAGAACAAAAAATAAACATTTTTTATAATTTATATTTTTCCCAAAAGTCAAATTTATTACTAAAAAATGCCTATAATTTATAAGCACAATCTTAAACATTTTGCTTCAAATCAAAAAATTGCTCATGAACCATCTATGAAATATGTTTACCATTATGACAGTGTAGAAACAATCGGAACACAAAAGTTCCTAGGCATAGGCACCGCAGGTGCCGTTCAAAAAGAAGGGGCTGGTATCTTTTCTGGTATTGGAAGTATCGTTAACTTAATTAAAAATAATAAAGATTTGATTACATCTGCTGCAAAAGGAGCAGCTGCTATAGGTAGTACAGCTAGTGCAATATCAAATGCTGTTAAATCTCAAAACGAATTAAAACAACTAGAAGCTATTCGTAAACTTAAGAATGATTCTGAAGAACTAAAAAAATTAAAAAAACTTTCAGAGGAAACAAAAAACAAAATTGCTAACATAGCTGTGGAGGGTGATAGTAAACATAATGAAAAAACAATTGAAGAAATAAGAGGTAATGGCGTGAGCAGCGGAGCTGGTCTAGCAAAATTCTAAAATTATATTTTAGTAAAATTTTTTAGTAAAATTTTTTAGCAAAATTTTTTCTGTGTGTGAGAAAAAACAAAAAGTCAGATTATTTTTTATAAAAATGTCTTCGCTTATCGAAAATAAATTTAGATTATACGATCCTCCGTTCGTCAGTTATAATCAAAAAAAGAATGACTATATAAGAATTGCTATGAATCCCGGTTCTTCCAGTAGAGTAAATACTGGAGGTGATTTAATTTTTGAAGTTGATAATCAACAAAGTTATTTATATCTACCTGATTCATTTTCACACTGTGAATATTCTTTATATAGTGATACCAATTTTACAACACCATTACCAGATACCGATAATATTGCACTAGAGAATAATTTCTTTCCAAAATTATTTACACAAATGCGTTTAGATGTTGCAACTCAAAATATAGAAACAATAAGTGATTCTCCAGGTGTAATTGATACAATGCTTAGATTTGTAACAATTGGTGAAAATAATAGAAAGCATGAAATCGAAGGTTGGTTTCCTGATACTAATGATGGTATAATTATAGATGATTTAACTCACGCTGGAACAGATGCCGCAGGAATTGCGAAAGATGTAGAAAATATTCCAAAACATATAAATAAAACAAACAATAGTGCATATAAAGAAAGACGTGAATCTAACAAGAAAAGTAAGCAAACAGTAAATTGGTCATTGTCTCCATTATTCGGATATTTAGATTATGATAAAATATCATATCAATTAAAATTTAAATTAATAATTCATCGTACAGCAAATAATGAATTAATCTTTTTTGGTAAGACTGGAAAAAAGCATATTTAAAAATTGATAGACTTGAATGGTGGATTAAGCATATTACTCCTAGTTTAGAGGTTGAAACAGCTATTGCAAAGAGATTAAATACTAACAAACCAATTCCAGTAAATTTTCTAAAGAGAACTGCTAGTTCAGTAACTTTTTCCGAACAAAGATTTAACTGGCATTTTACTAGAACTGCGAATACTCCAAGATATTTATTACTAACTTTTCAAAGAAATAATTCTCCAAGTTTTGATAAGAACAATAATTTTTTTCATATTAATACAATTCGAAGTTTACAAGTTTCAATAAATCAAACCCGATATCCAATTGATCCATTAAGATTCGATGATACCAATAATCAATTTATGGAAGGATATGATTCTTATCGAAATCTTTGTATAGAATTTGGAGTTGAACCACAATTAACTCCTGGAGATTGGAGACATTTATATCCTGTTTTCTGTTTCGATTTAAGTGCACAATCTGAAGATATTATCAAGACTGGTTGTGATGTAACAATTAATATCGAAAAGAAAGATTCCACAACTTCATTGATGGCTTATGGTTTATTGCTAGAAGATGTAAAATATTCTATTGAAATTCTTAATGGAAAGATGGCTAGGATTAATTAATTTTTTTTCATAACTAGAATAGATTAAAATTTTTGATAACTTAAAATTTTTCATAACTAGAATAGATTAAAAATTCTTAACTTAAAAATTTTTCATAACTACAATAGATTAAACATTTTCGTAACTTAAAATTTTCTACTAAAAATGTCGCATGCGAAAAGTAATAATAATAAAACTGTTGAATTAAAATTACGTAATATTGTTGACAAAAATACCCATAAAACTATTACGATTAACAAAAAAAAGTATTACATAAGTAAACCAATGATAGAGAATATTCAATTACAAGAAGAAAAGAATGGTGGAATTCTCCCATTAATTCCACTAATAATAGGTGGCATAGTAGCAGCAGGAAGTGTTGCAGGTGGGACAGCTGGTATTGTCCAAGCAGTAAATAAAAATGAATCAGAGAAGGCAGCATTAGAAGAACAAAAACGTCATAATAGAGAGTTAGAGAAAGTTGCTAGGGGTGACGGAATAGTAGATAATTTTATTAGTAAATTAAATTTAGTTGATGAAGGAAAACGAGTTCTTAAAAATATTCTCCACAATGTTGATGATTTAATTGAAATTAAAGAAACTAAAGATGGTTCTGGAATATATCTAAGTCCTAGTATGATTCGGTAATAACCTCAGGACCTTTGGTCCGATCGGCTAAAGCCTCTCAACAAAGTTCTATCCGGTAAAACATTTATTTTATCTTTTAAAATGAATTCTGCAAATTCCGAAAATTTAATTAAATTAAAGATTGCTAATTTAGATTTATTAAATTATCTATTAAACAAAAATAAAAACTCAAATTGTCAGCATATTGGAGGTGACATACAAAAAACATTAAAAAACTTTCCTGGATTTATTTGGAGTAAATATTCGAAAGAAAAACATCTTCCTGGTCATTCATATACTGGTCCAGGAACTCGATTAGATATAAGACTAGATGAGAATAATAATCCGAAACCAGGTGAAGAACCCATAAATAGAGTAGATGCCGCAGCTTACAGGCATGATTTAGTTTATCAAATCATGATCTAAGTTCTCGACATGCAGCTGATAAGAAGATGATTCAAGAATTAGATAGTATTCAAAATCCTACATTTAGAGAAAAAATTGAAAGAATGTTTGTTAAGAAAGCTTTACAAGCTAAAATATTATTCGGACAGGGTTTAAATGAAACGACAGCAAAGCTGTCTGAGAGCAACGCTCGAACCTATGCCTCTGAAATTCATAGGGAATACAGAAGGCCTAAATATTTATTGAAAGTAAAAGTATTTAATAAAGATGATATTTGGAGTGCTGATCTTATTCATATGCCGAATGAAAGGGACTACAAATACGCATTGACCGTTATAGATTTATATACACGATACGCTTGGGTAAAGCCTTTAAAAAATAAAAGTGGTCTATCAGTTAAATATGCGTTTGAAGAAATCTTTAAAGAAAGTAAGAGAAAGCCAAAAAAATTGTTTGTTGATAAAGGGTCGGAATTTTATAACCGAAACGTTCAGCCACTATTTGAAACTGTTTATTCAACTGAAAACGCTGGAAAAGCTGTAGTGATAGAAAGATTCAATCGGACGTTAAAAAATAAAATTTTCAAGAAATTTACTCAGCAAGGAAATCAGAAATGGTTGAAGATATTACCAGGAGTTGTAGAAGAGTACAATAATAAAGTTCATTCAGGTATTGAAGAAACTCCAAAGAATGCTTCTTACGACCCTGATTTGATAAGAAAAAAAATATTCGAGAATAATAATTTGAATGAGAGTAATCCGAATTTGCAGAAACTTAAGCCGAAATTTAAAATTGGAGATACAGTTAGAATATTTAAATATAAGAATAAATTTGAAAAAGGCTTTGTTGGCTATTGGACTAAAGAAATATTTGAAGTTTGCAAAATAAATCAAACTTATCCGATTACTTACGAAATCAAAGATTTAGATGATGAAAATATCAGAGGCCGATTTTATCAAAATGAATTACAACGAACTGATTTTTAATTATCATTATTTTCATTAGGCGTAGCCATAGAACCTACGGTTCGTTCAATTCTAACATAATATCAAGAAATGGTACTCCTTTTTGTAATTTAAATAAAACATAAAGACATAATTGACCGCAATATGTAGTTCCCGGTTTTTGAATTTGAAACGTATTGTATGTTCCCGTTCCAAGTAATTTTTTGACTTCGTTTGTAGGTGGAAGTCGATAAGAGTCAAAATAATAATTAGAACAGTTTATATTTTTTGTCCTGCTGACCAATGTACACCTTTTTCATCTGACGTATGAAGATTTGTTATGAAATTTATAGTTATTGATGGAACTTTGTTCCGGGAACTGAAGGTTCCTGTTGGCCTATTTTTTAGGAATTGTAATTCATCTCTCATTAGAACATGAAAATTCTTTATTCCTAATTCATTTGCGATTTTCTTTAGGTCGAAATTTGTCGTGGTTTGCGTTCCATATAATTTAAAAAACTCCTTTATGTTGCTCATTTTATAATTAAAAAATTTCTTAAGTGGCCCCTAGAAGTCAGAAGGGAGGGGGTATTGATTTAAAACTGTTCTCTAATGATGTCTTTCCTTACTACTTATTCGATTTTGAAATGATTATATTATAATTATTCTAATCTATATTGTTTTATATATTTCCATTTTCTTCATGAACTTCATTTGTAAAATATGTTTCATCGTTAAAATGATTGTTTAAAATTGCCATAACAACTAACCCGCATATCGGCGTTTATGCGTTCTGAGTTTACAAGAAGAATTTTATTGTCATTTGCTTTTATTGTCAATGCACTCTTATGTGCTTAATCTATTCATGTCTTCACAATGGGAAGTACTTTACTACCCGTATGTGTTTGGCAAACGCTAAATGAATTTTGCAAATCGATTTCTAAAACTGAATTTGAAAACAGACTTTGCAAATGGATTTTGAAAATAGATTTTGAAAACAGATTCTGAAAATAATTTACGTAGGGGTAAATTGAAATGTCAAAACTTTTACGCACGCGTAAGTTGAAATGTCAAAAGTTTACCGATGGGTAAATTGAAATGACAAGAGATAGCACGATAATTTTAGGGGAAAGCTGCTAGATGTTTCTCTCTCTCTTCAATTATCAGCCAGTGTACGGGTTCATTGAATAATTTTGAGTTTATGAGTTACAATGATCTTCTAGTTCACACAATTAGTACTTTAAATAATGTTGAGCATACAATAACGAAGAATGACTAAGTAATAATTGCGTCTTCTTAATTTATCATAATGCTCTAATCTTAATAATAATTGAGAACCATTTCATCTGTTTTTAATTGAGATAACGAAGGATATATTCTTGCGGTTTCATCCACTTTTGTTTCTTCCATTTTTTAAAGAAATATTATTAGTCACATGTTATATTTTAAAAACCTGAAAGATGGATAAAATTCATGAATTTGAATTTCTCAACTTTTATGATTTTTGGTGTCCTGGAACGGTCATGATTTAAGCGAGAAATTGTAATTCTCAAATTTTGAGATTCTTAACTTTTATGATTTTCGGTGTCCTGGAACGGTCATGATTTTAAGGGTGAAAATTGTAATTCTCAAATTTTGAGATTTTGAAAAATTTGAAAATTGGGTATTTTTAAAAACGCTTAAATTTTCGCCCTTCGGCCTTCGGCCACGTGAAATTTGAGGTCTACCTAAATTTTTGAAATTTTTGAAATTTTGATTTTTTGAAAAAACCCGCAAAAGTGTGTCATCCGGCGCAAGCGAAGCGAAGCAAAGCGAAGCGAAGCGTCGCGCCGGATGTCACACTATATACTACTGTCAAACGACTTGCTCAATATCTTCTGGCTCCATATCTGGGATCAATTCTTCATGACATTCCTCATTATTTAGAAAAATGAACCCCAGAAGATTTGAAGAATTGATTCCAGATGTGGGTTCAGAAGACATTAACCAAAACTGGTCGTTCGCCTCGTGCCTGATTAATTATCATGCCTGCATGCATGTTTCCTTATTGACAAACTGCGATTTGTAAATTGAGCGATTTTCATATTTTGAGCACTGCTCAGCGAATACAACAATGGATCCAACTTTATTACAGCTTAAATGAAAACTGAGAATGAAAGCTCTCGAATGAAGTTGTTGTGTGACGCAATTGGAAAGCATGAAAATCGATTGACTTTTGACATAATTCAGGTGGTCCGCTTTGAAGATTTGAAGAATTGATTCCAGCTTAAAAATGCTTTAAAATGATCAGGTGAGAAATCTACATGTACAAAACCTTTGTTAAATAGTGGTTTTTCAATTAAATTTATTAGGGTAGCAACCATTCCAACAGAAACACGTCTGTCATAATTTTGGATTTTGATTATGAATTCATCATTTTGTTGTTGCTATTCTCAATTTACTTCATATTTGACTTCATTTGTATATTGCTCTACAATTTTCACTATTGTGGTTTGATGAAATAAATATACGATTATTGCTGTTATGTGTAAAGTGTGTCTTTGCGTAAACCCTATATCCATTCCAAATGGAGGCGTCCGATTCGCCCCCATCCCGGTCGCATTTCTACTGTGGTCTTCTTGCAGCTAAGCTGCCCGGCTTATACTTTTGTGATTTCTAGATTTTTGCACTTTCAAACTTTTTACTAAGAAAGCGCCAAATGGATTTGGTCCACTGGAAAGTGAAATTTGTGACTTACGTTTCTAGAAGGCTTCAATTTTCCCATTTTTCGCAAACATGTGATAATTCTCATCGAAACGCATCAACTTTCAATGCGACTACAGAATTTTGTAAATGTGACTCTGTAAATCACATCATGATCTTCTTTTATACCATATAGCCTACATCGAATAGAGCATCTGAAGTTGAAATATTATTTATATGTAGGTCTATATCACATTATTACATTTTTTAGTAATAATGGCACAACTAATCTGTCATCATCGTGTCTCCTCCAAATCATTTGAATTCCTCAGGTACATGCAAGGCATCCGCCATCTACATAATCACGTTTAAATTTGCAGAGAACTGCGGAATACCTGTTCTCAATTACATTATTAGAATGGCTAATAATCCTACACATTTCACACACAATTATTTTAGCTGTATTCCTTGCACAAATTAACCTTATCTGTCTCGTTTTGCACTTCATTTATAAGTTACTTCTTATTGCATTCAATCAGTTTCACATCGAAAAGACAAATTATTTCAAAACTGGTTTGAAAATTTTGAATTGCTGAAAACGAGCGGATTAGAGCAAATGAATACACCATTAGAAAGTTCATAAACTAAATCAAGGGTTATCAGAAATAAAGCACAATTAATTTCGGGCGGGCAATCAATTAATTTTCATTGCTGAGGAAGCAATCAATTCATTGCAATAACATCATCACCGTTTGAATTGACTAATTCTTGATTTTGAATTTTTCACTCTGTTGTTTCAATTTAACGAATTTGGCTACAAGGGCCTATAGACCAGCAAGTCGTATAATAGCTAGAAAGTAATTTGGACAACTACTTGATTAGACATGAAATACATTCTGAATTGAATGTGAATATTGACAAATTTTATCACAAACTCAAGCTTATGCATCATAACTAAAGTGATATTCACTTATTGAGACAAGTGAATGAATAATCACGCGTGCGTATTACAGAAAATAAAATAGAGTTATAAAAGTTGTCATGAAAGGCAATTGTAATACAGAGCACAAAATAGTCAGGGCTGATCAGGATCCTGAAAGCGACCAGTTGTGAATAAGATGCTGAATAAGCTGATAACTAAATCACTGCGGGATTTTTTCCTACGATAGTGACGGCATTCCATGTAATTCAGTCGATTCAATGCCTTTACAACATCATTGACTAGCACCAATCAATTAATTGTGACAGATTAACTGCAATTAGCTGTAATGCTATTTATTTTTAAAAACCACTATGCTAAGCATCAGGGTTGGAACCTGCCGCCGGCCGGTCGTTTAATTTAATTAGACCCATGTCGACCGTTGACGACATTCAGTCTAGAATAAATTGCTTAGTCAATCATTACAACATTAAGAGCATGTAAATATAATATAATTTGAGAGTATCTACACGCATGCTTTGTGATTCAAATATTGCGAACTGTTCTTTAAACAGGTAAAAATGATTACTGGCAACTTAAACATGCATTTCAAACTCTACTTTATCTCAAATAAAGTTTCCAGAATCATGCATTCTATCTAGCCTGTATGAATTTTGGAAGCATTGCGTGTTCCTCAACCTATCTATTGTAAAATTATTCCAGATCTTGAATAATTTCACTACATGGAATAGTTTGTATAACAAGAGGAGCCAAGAGATGCAATGAATAATTGATTTCAATGCAACCTGAGGGCCTACTACCCGAACATTTGACAGTGGATCGTGGATAATTGCTTGATAAGCTGACTTTGCGCGATGAATTTTGATTGACGTTGTACAGGCACAGCAACACTCCCGCTCGGTCTTGGGACACTCACTGAAATGAAATATGGATGACAAATTTGGCGAGCTCATTGTTTTAGACTCTTATGTGTCAGCTCGCGGTCATCAATGTAATCTTAAAAGATCTGAAATCAAACTGCAGAGGAGAGAATTCTCAATTGACATCAAAAATCACTAGACTTCCCTCACAAGTGAAGAGGTAAATTAAAATATCACTTCAGTGAATCACTTTAAATCAAGTTTGCACGTCGCAGTCAAAACATTTCGCAATATCAGCGCTCAGTCAGTGATCAAATGATTTATCTCAAAAGTTTTACAGCTAGAAAAACTATTATTGGATCTTAGAATTTGTTAACCGCTGCTTGAAGCCTTCTTGTGAAGACGGGAAATAGATATGCGCATATATTATTACGAGTATTGTATCATTGTTATTATTACATCAATGCCCGTTTTATTTTGATAATCTGTTTTCAATTTGCTTGTGTTTAACTGACTTTGAAAATGCAGTCAACATTCTCAAAAATCATACAGTAGGCCTAAAACTCATTAGATTAGTAAATAAGTCATTACGCGTATTACTGCTCATCGCACAAAAACATGATATCAAAGTGAGAATAATTGCATTGCATGATGTTGTATTGTAATAGGTAACTCTCGCTTATGCGGAGTGCCGGATAGCCTACCAGTCATGCATTTCGCGTATGCTGTGTGGAAATCTGATAATGTCTAATGCCATAAGTTGACCAAATAATGTCTGACGATCACAGCCTTAACCAACCGGTTTTGAATGCGCCGGCCACCGGTCCGGCTGGTTTTAACCGTGCTAAATAAGTTGTACCGTGAATTCATGTCATTCGTAATGATACTTTAGAAGGAGGGGACTGAACTTGGTGTGGATGGGGCTGATGCACAGAATTAGATTGTTTAAGTGCATCACTTTGTTAGAAGTGCAAACTGATTCAAAACGATGGCACATGCAGGAACTTAATAAGTGGGCAAAAATAAATTTTTAATACATTGCAGAGATAGGAAACCCAGTCGTGCGCCGCTTGCAGATTGCTGTGAATTCCTTCAAAATGCTCCGATCGTCACGATTCCTTCAGATTCGAAGAATTCAGATCATTGCGTAAAAGTTTTCTCGATAATGTTGGATGCTCCGATCATTATTATAAAAGTTAGCAGGCCCACGAATAAACGTTCACAAACTTCTCTGTTGAACTTGATATTGGCTGTGTCTCTTTGTTCTGTGATCCGGTTGATAGCAGTCACTGAAACTTCTCACAGTTTGGCGTGTTTAATGTTGAACTGGCTGCTCATTGTTCGATTACTATGGTATTGTCAGCAGACTGTGCCATTTCATTAACGTTACATGTTCCAATGCTTCCTTTGTAGTCAAACAGAAGAAGAGACGACCTGTCTAATTCTCTGGGTTGATGTGTAGATTTGGTAATGAACATTATAACATAAATGTTGAATTAATGACTTCAAGCAAACCACATTTTAAAAAACAAAGTCCTGATTTTTTGAATGAAAATAACTTGTATCTGTTATCTGTCTAATATCTCTGGATTTCGCAAATTGTCCACTACATGATGCCTTTTCCGGTATCTTTATCATTGATGCGTTGATGGTGTACTTAATATACCAGCACCTCCTCAGAAATTTGAATATTCATCCTCTTGGGATGTCTTCTGATGAATAATTTACAATTTCAATCAACTCAGGCTCATCGAAGTCAATGCTTCTCCTGGTTCGGATGTGATTATAGCAACAAATGTTCTTCTAACGTGCTAATAATCCCATATCTGTCATTAATAATCGCCTCAATTTTATCTTTTAGTCTCATGATTGAAAATTTGTCTCTTAGTCATATTCCTTAGATACTGTACAATTCTACCGATTCGTTGATACGAGACAAATTGATTCTTGCTTGCATAGTTAACCGCGAAGTTGATAAGCTAACTTTCGTGGGTGGATTTTATTAAAAGTGTTGAGATCTATGAAAACATTTTCATGGAGGAAATATAGGGAGCAAGGAAATTGCAGCTACAAGTACACAACAACTGAAGTAGACAATTTGAAGTCACGAATTTTGAGAATGCTTTCACGAAGAGAGGTATGAAGATAAGAGAGATTCAAATTCATTCATGGAGCGTAATAATCGTCAAAACACGAAATCGCTTTTCTTCAAGATTTATGATGCATTCAAGACGATGTCAGAATTTGATTCAATCTCATTTGAAATGAAATCAGAAATGAAAATCTGATTGAAATCTCAAATGAACTTTATTTCTTTAGCTGGAAAGCCTTATGGTCTTTTCCGAAATCAAAATTCAAGTGTGTTGCAGAAAATGAGGACGGTCTCACGACACGAAAAAACTTAACAGAAAAGAGACGTAATGGTTCGTAGATATTCCACTTAATGCTTATACTTAGGTAGAAGGTGCAAGTTATTAAAGTCTTTATTTGAAGGGAATGAATCAATCACGGAATTGGGTTGCAGCAAGTCATTCTCAACAGAAAAGTTTAACAGAGAAGCGAAACATAATTATTATACAAATTACATGCCCAAGGAAAGAAGGAATTCTGTCTTCTGGCGGTGCTAAGACACGGCATCCTGAAAACTATCGTATTAAGGACCCTTTCGGGCTTGTAAGTCTTCAATGGATGATCATCGTCTTCGCAATTCAAAAAAAGTTAACTCTTATTGAATGTGGCTTCTCAACAATTAATGGGTAATTGTTACATTTGCAGTGGTAGCCACATATTATTCAATGTGCACGTTTTCAACCTTTTTCGCGCTTTTCAATCAAACTCTCTTTAACATCTTACCAAACAGAGGACATGCATTAAGCAACACAGACACAACTCATAACACGTAGATGTTAATCAGTTTCTTCTTAGACACGATATACTCAAAACGTTTGATTACGAGTAAGCGTGTTTAGACAGACATTGCTAAAGTGAGCATCCCATGTAAGATTTTTGTTCCATGTTACTCCTAGAATAGAGAGTTGAGATACCACACGTATGTCAGGATATACAGGAATGTCAATTCTAGTGATCTTTTAACTATCAACTGTTTGCTCTTCTTTAAGTTGTCATGCAGATGTTTCTGCTCAACCTAATCTTGGAGTGTGGTCAAATGCATTAGGGAGATTGCATCATGAGAAATCTGTTTGACCAATGTCATGCAATCAGCGTACTTTATCAAGCGTGCATTCCTGGAAGCAATTTGTATTGAGCCGAGGAATGCTGCGCACAAAAAAGGATTAAAGATAGATCCTTGAGGTAATCCTGATTTGACCTTCAACACGTGACCAATAATTTGTTTCAGCTTGACACACTGCTGCCGATCAGTGCGAAAGGAATGTAGCCACAATAAAAATCGTGGTCGAGGCCTCCAACAGCATTAAGGTAGTTAATAATGCGATTATGTTGGATCTTATAGAATGCCTTACTGAGATCAATAAAAGTAACTCGTACAGAGACAGTGTCTTCTTCATCCATCATAGTTGTTACAGTTTCGTGTATCTCAATCAATGCACCTGAACTTGACGCAAGTGATCGAAACTCATGCTGATGATTTCCATAGTTGATAATATCAATCCTGTATTTGTTCATAACGAGTCTTTCGAAGACTTTCCCTACAGATGAAAGCAACGAGATTGGACGAAAGTCTTGCAGTGCTGGGTTTTGAGTTTTTGGAACGTGACCAATCATTGCATTTTTCCAAATGGTCGGAAAACACTTAACGTTGACTGATGATGAGAATTGTGTTGCAAAACATCACAAATTCAATGCGCACTCTCTCGCATTAAGCGAGAGGGAAGACCGTCGTAACCTGTTGCCTTTTTGCCTCTCAGTTTCGTTAAGTGAAAGAAAACCTCCTCAGAAGTAATCTTCAAATGCCATGAGACATTCTGAAGAGGCAGCAAGTTCGAATCATCGCCTAGCTTTGTTGAAGTTTTCTGAGAAAATGGATGTTAGAGTTCTAAGAGCTCCACGTGTCGATAAATCATCTGCACACATGTTCCTGATGAACCTGAGATTCTTCTTTTGCCACTTATCTCATTTACGATATTCCATATGCCACCATCATTCTTTTCTATGCTGTTACCCCATTTTTCTTTGTCTTTCAACACTTCTGATCTTACCTTGTCTTTAATATGGAAGAAAAGAGGCCAGTTACGTTGGCGAAAAGCAAACCAATTGTCTTTAATCATGGACTTCAAGACATGTGACATCTAAAGCTTGCCCCTGTCAGTAATGGTGACTGATCGTTTAGGGTAACTTCCATGGCTTGAGTAAAAACATCGTAAAAAGCAAAGCACTTTTCATCAGTTCAGAAGACTAATCGTACACTGGCGAGATGCTGATATTTTTGATGTAGTTAAGAAATTCTGCTATGTTGGAATATCGATAATCGTAAACATCACAAATTTGGAGAAACTGATGGTAAGCTACTTTTTTAGATGACAGAATAGAAAGATACTATTGTGATCGGACGATGGCAGTGTGATACCTACAATTGCTTCCTCGCTGTACTTGTTTAGGAGTTCGTCAGAAATCCATCCTTGATCGAGTAAAGAAGTAAGTCTAGTGGGTTAGAGTACTACATTAGTGCACACAAGTAAGGTACACTTACTTCTGGTTCATGTAAAACCCACAGGAAAACCGTGGGAATTCACAGGGCGACCTCTTGCGAAGCAAAGAAGAATGTATCTGAAGATAATTAGAAACTTTTATGATGAATCCACTGAGTCAAGATTGTGCCATTATAGCTGATTAAGGTGGAAATTAAGCCTGGTGAAAATAGTTATTACATTTAGGTGTTTCTTACGGATAAATGCAGATACCGTTATAATTTTTTGGGAAACCTCTCTCTACTATCTTCTTTCTTACATTCAATAACTTACTATAATCATAGCAAGATTGATTCATCCGAATAAATCAATTTATTTCAAATCTATGTAGGTGTTTGTGTGTGTGTTTGTTTCCACTGCATGTACAGGAGACGATGGAAGAGTGGGCATATGTTCGACAAACCATTGTAGCATCCATTTGCACAATCTCGAAAACAATTGTAGTATAACTGCACTTTTGTTCTAGGCACCTTTGCTCCCCTTTGCCCCCTGTTCCGGCATTATTGATTAGCAGTTTCGGCATTACGGGGTGCAAAATGCATAGTGAATTGCGTACAAACTGTTCAATTCGTGGAACATTCTCAATAGACTGCATGAGGATGTCATAGAGCAGTGTTTCTCAGCCTTTGTTTATCGCGGACTAAGCGTTCACCTCACGTGAACTACGCAGACTGACTTATTGAAATAAATACGGATCTATTATCCGCAACATCGTCTATTTAATCGCGTTGAATACAATTTAAAATTTTCGTCTCAAATTCATTTTCTATAGATGATGTAAGTCATATATAAAGAATGAGATGTATATAAAGAGTGAGATGTTACAAGAAATTACGAAACATCTAGAAAAGCAAAAAAGCATTATCTATGTAGCCTATACAATAGCAGCATGCCATACAGTAGTACATCAACTGAACGAGCCACTTGGAATAACGCATTCTTAAGGCAAAATCGTGAAAATCGATAAAAACAGTGCGCCACCCTATAGTGGTACGGTGGATAACGGACGCTGACTGAATCGCACGCTCGTAATTTGCAGTAAAGTAGCGCTATCATAACCGGTAACAAGCACAGTTGTGTCACAGTAGCCTCATATGAAGGCAAAATCTGTAGATGCTTTCTATGCTAATCATATTGAAGAAACATTCCTTCAACTCTGAGACAGTGTCATCGCATTAACAAACCGAATCAAAGACAGTGGATGACGTCTTCGGACCAAATCTACCATTGATCATTATATTATATCATATATCATAATTATTATGCAATAACCATTATTATTATTATTTATTTCACATTAACTTCGCGAACTAAACTGACTTGTGTCCCGCTAACTAATTTTAGTTCGCGGACCGGGGTTGAGAAATATTGTCATAGAATGATACCTGCGATGGGATCACCGCTGACTGGGTCACTCTGAGATACTAACTTCCAAGCATTATTTGTATGCATGTCAGCGGGTACACATTAAAAATTAATCTGCTTGAATTTACTCCTCAGCATCAATACTTTTAGAGTTAACTAATTTCAAACTATCTCAAAATATTCAGATTGATTTGACTCAGATAATTAGTACACAGCTTTACCTTGTGATGATCTCATGATTTTCAGGTATTTGTAAACATCTGCACATCAAAAGAGTTACGAGAGATTTTTCTAGTGATTCCGAATGGGCCATACCTAAGATATATTTCATATGCAGCCTCTTCATTTTTGAAATACGTATTACTCGTGCATATCGCCATCTTTTTACACAACTGTATAACTTGACATTTGCATAACAGGCATTGTATAACATGCATTTACATAACTAAATCAATAGATTTTATAAATGAATAATCACATTGTATGACATGCATTTACATAACTAAATCAATAGATTTTATAAATGAATAATCACTAGGCGTGATAGGCCTATTGGCACTGCAGCGATTAAACAGTTGAAGATTCTCACCATATGTAATCTGGAAGTACACAATTTAGAACTGCTAGAAAATGTACGTACTGTTTTAGCAGAACTTTCCTGTTCCGTGCTGGAATATAAATTAACCTATGATGTCGTGGTAATTTAGCTTATTTTCTGCTCTGGTCTGATATTACATCAGACACCCTAGTATTGAATTTTATATTTTAGTTATCAAAGAAGGAGCTTTGTATATTGATGTCACTGAAAAATTGTCTATATGGTGTCTAAAGGCCAAAATAAAGGTAATTTCATGAACTGATTTCATTTTGGAAAACTTTTTTGAGGATTTAAAACCGAAAATGCATGTGTATCGGATCGAGTCAATTTTTTAAAGAGTCATAATAGATGTCGGCTAAACTACTTTTGAAATGATGGACACAGCTTCTAAGTATCATGAAGGTACAAAACGTTTTGGGGCATTCACCTGGTTGACAAATAAAAAGAGCTGAAATCATTTTTTTAAATTTAGTTAATTGACAAAAAACTGACAATGAGAAGTAGAGGTAAATTGAAGCAGAGTGTATATGCACAAAATAATTATAGATATGCATATCGAAAGTGGCAGGTCAAAAATAACAGGGACTTGCAGGGACTCATGCATAAGAAAGTTTTCACTATCTTTCAAAATTAGGAAAAATAACACAAATTGTTCCTGTTTTGAACATGCAAAAATGCTTTTTCGATTTCGAAGGACAAAGAAAACTTCATTAATCTTTAAGCCCGAGTGATGACGAGAGCAGTTATGTAGATCAGCAAGCCACGTGATGCAGGCACCTAAAAACAAATATATTTGATCTTGCCATTGATGATGAAACTATGGCCCACAACAAACGAACATATGAGTAACTGTTTTATCTAAATGATTGTGCAATAGCTTTTCAATTGGTCAGTGCTCGTTCAAAATGTAAGTAGATACAATGTAGATAGAATAATCAAATATTGAGTTGCATCCTCAGTTGAAAAATGGCCTGAATAGCTGCTATTTCATCCAATATCAGGAATCATCAGCAGGCCTGGTTTACATCTCTCAACTTCGACACAGCTCCCTATTTAAAGTTGCAGCCATGCCCGGGTCAATTTGCGATTTGCAATTAACAGGTTAGTGAAAGTTCGACTTGTATTCATTAAAAGTGGTATTTAATGAATGCCCGTCGAAAATTCACTAACTTGCTAATTGCAAATCGCATTTAAGTAGATGATTACTTACAAAACATGAAAATGATGTAAAAGAGATCAAGCATTTCTTAATTTTCATGCTCGATTAGATGCATGTTGTGGAAGGATGATTTGCCACTGTTGTGCGCACCCACACACACGCCATTCATCGAATGAGCAGCTTTGGTAACACAATCAATATTTCACAATCGCTTTAGGAAAAAATCATCAACTTATTCCAGGGCTTTTCACCGCTGCCGATTCAGTCTCCATGCATGTTGTTTAGAAACTATCAGGATGTTATTGTCGATTGTGTACTGACTAAATAATCCCTGGATTATCCAAATAAATAAATTCTAGATGAGTACAATAGGCCCAGAGGAAATCTAGATCAGACTATGTGTCTGACTCTCCAGACCCGTGTTTCTCAACCTTTTCGTAGGGTCGCTCGTTCGAGTCGAAATAACCGAACATCTTTTGCAAGTGACGCACGCTGTAATCTGTCACCTCCTAAAATCGCAGAAACCCGCATCCTAAAGCGCCACGCACTAGAATTTTAGGATGTTACGTTGAAATAGAATGTTGACATACACAATATGCCTAGTGCGCTAGCCTCCTAAAGCATTTTGCTTTAGGATTATTTTATTAGTTACGAATAGTGTCTTGATTTAGTGTGTGATGTAGGAGCTGCTGGTTTACAGTGATACTGCGCATCTCACTTCAAAACTACCAATCACGTAAACGGCATGTCGAAGTTTGTACATTCTAAATTCTGAATAATTTTCCTTTATTTATCAGAATAAAGCCAAAATGTTGCATGAATACACGCTAACGAGGAAAAGAAACATCAGTGCCACTGAATTTGCAAGTTTATCATCCCGATTGAACACAGCGAAATTATAATTTCGCTGCAAGAGCTGCAAACTCGTAGGGAAGCAAAAGAAAATGTCTGCATATGCTACGATGAAATCGTTACAGAAAATAGTGCTACTCATTTTCACTTAACTCTCTTAGACCTCCGACGTTTACTGAGAAGCCGTCAAGCAACCTTAATTACCCCTAAGTATTTCTTATGGTTATTAGATCTTATTTGCGAAGAAATAAATAAAATGAAACTTTATATGCATCAGGGCTCAGCCACACTGCGAGCTTTTCCAAGCGTTTTGTAGCAAATATAAAGTTATCATTGCAGCAGTTGTAGGCTGCCACACTGCGCGTTTGCTTGGAACGCTCGTGTTTGCTTTGCTTTCAGTGTCGTTGAGGTCTGAGGATCTGCCATGGTCTGTTTAGCGGAAGCACAACCACATTCCAACCTTTCGGTTTCGCATTCTTTGATTGACATCCCTTATCCAACATTTTCAGAAGCAATCGAAATTCGAAATGAAGAGAAGGGCCACACGGGACGGCGTGAGCAAAGTTTAGACTAATCGATGCCCATGTACTCTTCAGTTTGTAAAGAACGTCCACTGAAATCGTTGAAATTCGCAATAGTCCGGGGCCAGAGCTATCACAAAGTTGTGTAGGGAATGAGGTCGCGCCTCAAACTTCCACACAGTATTGAACACCACTTGACTTATACAAAACGGCAAGTATGCCGGATCAGATCGTTTGTCTTTCATATATAGTTTGGTTTGCAAATCAATAGAGAAGTTGTGACATATTTGTTAAAAATCGATTTTATTGAGTTATTCACAACAGATTGAAGTCTAAAGGTCTATCGGTTTATTAAGGCTCTGAACGAAAATTCTTACGCGTGAGGACGCGTCGCGCCTCGTCCATCGTGAATGGACCTTCCGAGGCATTTACTCGATATGGCGATTTTACAGATCATGTCGTTACATGAGCGGTCTTTCGAAACAAATGAACGAAGTGCAAGCGCGTACAGACATCTTATCCGGAAAGGATATGGCACATGCATGTATTCGTTAAAATTTCTATGAAGATGTTGTGCAACCATTGCATAATGAATGTCATGCGAGACGCAGAAGATTGATTCTGAAAAATTGCGATCACTCATGTGAATCATAGACTCATGTGCGGATCATAGAGTATGTAGATGTAGGTAGAGTGTCGACTCAAACAAGCATCTGTATACAGTGAAAATTTTATATGAAAAGATTCAGTTTTTTGCGGAGATTACGTTCCCGTGGTCCAAAAACTTATTTGAGCAGTTTTAAAAAAAGTCAAAATTTTGTAAAGTTATATACTACCGAGATGACGTCCTCTTTATAAGTAGTATGAAACAAGTTGAATATCAAAAGGAATGAATATTTGCTAATAATCATCCAACTAAGCGGAAATTAAGCTAATTTGCAAGGGAATTTCATAATCCGTATTATAATGGAAGTCGTCATGAAAAAATCGCGATATTTTTCGTGCTTTCTTGGCTGAAATGTCATGATCTTAATTCAATTTTCATCGGCATGATTTTATTCACTAAATCTATTTTTCATTTCTTGAATCTGATTTTTGATGTAGACCCATTTACATCCTTTAAAGTTAATTGAAATCATTGTCTTTGATTAGATGACTTTGCTCTACCATTGGCAGGTTCCTTGTGATATGAATACGCTTAAAGGAAAGTACACTCTTGAGGTTGAGTATGAAAGCATAATAGTAACCTGTCGAATTTCTAATTTAACTAACATTGCCTCTACAAAGCTGTCATAGCACGGAGGATCTGTAAAATACAAAGTTTATCATTCCTTATGCATTACAATCATGATCAGTCATTTCCGTGGTAAATTCTTCAAAACCTCAAAAATTTGCATATCTCACATTTGGTGACAATATCCAACCTGTATCCTCCTCCAGTTCTTTTAATAAAATCGAAAGTGTATACACATTGGGGATTTAATAAATGCGGAGTCACCACTCTACCTAATATACTTACTCTATGGTGTGGATGTTTTGTATTCTAATAATATCGAAGAAACACCTCTTCGACTTTCATCTACACACAATATCTCAATAAAATCATGTGTCTCGTAACCAACAGGTTACAATTTCTCCATTGATATACTGGTATATGGAATTTTTCAATCCGGGCTATTTATGAGAGACAAGCTGAAAGACGGGTGATCTGATCAAGCCGACGAACAGCTTTGTTGCAGTTAAGAGGTGTATAATGCTTCGTGAAAGTTTCAGGTGCAACTTTGTTCCCACGCAACTATAATGCAGGACTACATGTAAATGTTTGCATGTGTATAGCACATGAAAGCCTTGCCTTGTAATTCAAATGACGTGGTGCAGTTTACGATTTCATCAGCCAATTTTTAAATTTCACCTCCATTTTATTTGGGGATTTGCGTGATTTCAATAATCATTGTAATGATCTAACTGTTCTATTACAACTTGAGATTTCCTCTGTGCGTCAAAAATCATAATTACATGATTATTAATTTTCGCACGCGTAATTGCGCGAATGTTTAGCGGACAAATGTGCGAATCTATTAAATCTCCAAATGTGCATACAGTTTCGATTTCATTAAATGACCTTGAGTTGAGACCCACTACCACATGTAAGATATGCACATTTTTGCACTTCTGGAGAGATGTACAAGAATTTGACTGCTTATGATAGCAATACAGAAGAAAAAATAGTAATTTACAAATCCTCCTTGTCATGACAACTTTGGAGAGGTAATGTGGCTTGTTAAATTAGCGATTCGATGGGTTACCATCATTTTAAAGCTCAATCTTATTATAATAAGACCTGCCACTGAAAGAGCAGAACATGAAAATCAAAGAAACTGATCATAATTAAGTTCAAATGATGTAAATGGGTCAACATGCGTTAGCTGTTCAGATTCGAGAAATTATGTCCTGTAAATCATAAAATCATTCCGCTGAAAATTCTTCATCTCAGCCAAGAAGCTCTCAATAAGATCTCTACTTTTCTTTGAAGACTTGTAGGGACTTTCATTATAATGCAGTTCATGAAATTTCCTGGATCATCAACTTAATTTTTGCTTATGTAAGATGCTTGTTAGCAAACATTCATTCCTTTTGATATCCAACTTGTTTCATGCTACTTATAAAGTGGCTTCATCTCGGTAGTATATAAAATTGCAAAAATTTAGCTTTTTAAAAACTGCTCAAGCATTTTTTTGTATCGCAGGAGCGTAATCTCCACAAAAAAACAGAATCTTTTCATATGAAATTTTCACCGTATATAGATACTTTTTGAGTCGACACTCTACCTACTAGGCCTATATAGGTTATAAGCTTGCTCTATGCCCTGGAGCTTTTAGGGGCATCACACTTAAGAATCACTAAACTAAAATACATAATTCTTTGGACATGCTTGACCTTAGACTACTCAGTGATTTTCACACCATTGAGCTATTATATAACTTCCCACTGAGTTAATTATGCATTTCGATGCGCATGTTCAGTCAACATATATACTTTTCACTCGATTTTCATGTTTTACTTTTTTCACGAGTTTCAGAAATAACAGTATACTGGCAAGTAAAAATGATAAAATAGACACAACATTCCATTAGAAGAAGAACTTCGCAGTTTGACAACAGACTAAATAATCTAACTAAACCAAATCGGACTGTATTCTATGCTAACAAACTGCTGCGCAATAACTGTTTTATTTATTCAAACGAAAATGTCTCATCTCGTCTGATGTGTCTCGTGTATAAATATGAATATCATAGTTATCACAATTTTTATCATTCGAATTGCACGAACAATGGTTATTAGCCATATAAAACGAAGACGTTTTTGTAAGTTTTCAAACATTTTCCGAGGATGCGTGTGTATGCCTGTGACTTTTATATCATCTTTTAACTATAACACTGAAATTACATCAAACGCAACACTTGATGAACTTCAGACTGCAGGTTTGGAGATGAAATCTGACGAAGGAAGAACAACGAATAATTTTATCGTGTCAGGTTGAATAGCCGATTGCTTTATCAATGTTCGAATTGATTTCAAGTAAGTATAAAGGCGTTAACACTCTATGGAAGCTATTGTGCACAAATTGAACAATAACCGTTGGCTAATAATACAAAGGATTAACTTATATCTGGGAATTTAGTTAAGTTTTATACAGTTGAACAACGCCGAACGATGGATCGATTGACGATGCTGCTGATATAAGGCCTATATCTAGTTTTTCGAACGTCGTAATTAAGTCAAGTAGATGTCATCAAATTTTTATTCTACCGGTTCCGGATTGGAATGGAACAGCTGCTCTTATCCTTCATCAGGAATAAAAAGACCTTTCTATTCCTGATGGAGGACAAGGGTGGCTATTCAACTCCTCTCTGAAACCGGTAGAATAAAAATTTGATGACCTACTTGATTCAATTACGATTTTGGAAAACTATAGATACCAGCACGAGGAAATTAATTAAGTGAGACTTAAACTGAAAACAATTGATTACACTCATAAAAATAGCTCGTTAATGTAATTGATTAAACCATGGACGGCGGAATATGACTTGAGGAGAATAGAAACACAAAATCAAAAATACATTTATACACATAAAATCTGATTAGCAAGACCAATCAAGACCAAAGTACGATGGAAAAATCGATGGAAAAGTACGATGGAAAAATGAACAGTTATTCACGAGTTACTTATGAATAAACATTGCCTTCAATTAGTTTTTCATGCATGAAATTTGAAGCAATCCTCAACATCTTTAAAAAACGTCTTGTCGCCAATTTCCTGCATTTCTTCTAAAGGCAAGAAGTCCACACCATTGCGTAGGCACCTATATTAAGCCTGTGAACTTTCAAGTGGTAGCATTTGTTTGATCTAACTTTCTCATCTTCCGAGACATTCAAAATTTTTAATTACAAATTTTTTGCAATTTTATCGAATTTGGCTATAGATATAATAAATATGATGCCAAAATGATTGAATTTTCCGAATGTCATGTTTCGGTAGAAAAAAGCTGCTGATCATAAGATCACAAGACCGATTTTACGATTCAGCATCTCCAACGGTCTCCATTCTTCCAGGACCTGAAAAATTAGTAGGATATAGTATTCCATTACTTCCACCATATGCTCCAACGGTTGATTATCGAGGAGGGTGGCAATGACAGAGCTTCTTCCAGCTTTCGAAAACGTGAAGGCGCTTTTCTAAACACCTTTTTGGTTAATGATATCAATCACTATATCAGCAACTATATGGAGGCTGTGCGCCAAACAAATTATGTGCATCATCTTCGGAATAAAACTATCATTGCTTCACCGCTTTTATTGAAATGCATGAAGCCCCATCATTAATACAAAGAAAAACTTAGTTGAAATTTGCCTCCATCGTTTTAGAGCCATCGCATGCGAATCTGACGACAGTTGTGCTGTTGGTTTATTCAAAATTCGATGTTTGAGGTATAAAATTGATCTCGGAGGTGAACCATTCAATTATCAAATTCGCTACGCCTCGCCCCACGATATCCACACTCTCGTCAAGTAATATCCAAAGAAAAAAGAATCAACAAATGTGCATTTTATCTCGCTGAGATTTTCGTTGCATAAATCAGAGATACATCGCTTGGCAGAACTTACTGACACAGTCTGCCTGTGATTTAGTTCCAAAAAGTTTGGCATTTTTTCATATTTCAATTTCTGTAGCGGAATGTGCAACGAAATAAATCTGTATATTTCGTGTGTTAGAGACTTGCAACCATTCTGATTAATATTTGTGATCTGCTGATGCAGCGGCACTGAGGGAGAGGAGGTAATTTTATACATCTGTATATGTAAACACACTCATTTTCAAATTATATGCACTTCGCGCATTTTATATATTCGGTCGGCCCTGATAATAACATTCAACTATTAAAGCTGCACATGAAGCCTATGGTGCAATAAATCACCATGAGATTTACATTGACTCATTTTTATAAAACACCGGGTCGTTAATACAATACGTATACAAATATTTGTGTTGTTGATACATCAAGTATCGTCCAAGGATGTCAAGCAGTTTAGACTAAAGGACGACCTAAGTTTCCATCATCACATCGACGCTGAAAATCATGATATCGACGTCGTCGATATGATGATAGTTTGTGCTATTTTTAAAGCACAGAGCTAAGGGACGAATAACAAATATGATCATGCCATTATGGAAGTCTTAGGGCAGGCTATTTATCATAAAAATATTAGATCCATTGAGCATTTCTTCTGGTTAGGAGATCACAATAAGTAGCCGTCGATGTGATGACGAATTGTGGTCCCTTTTTAGGAGACAATATGGCATTTTCCAAGAAAAATTATACAAAATCAATGAGCATTAATTTAGCGACTTTTGATTATCAATTAAGATCAGCTATGTACAGTTTCGTTTGAATTAATGCAGTCAATGAAAATTTTGAGGCGTCGATGCAATGACGAAAACTACGTGGATGTGATGCCGGAATAAGCTCTGGACCGCTACATTTGTCGACCTAACTCTAAGTTCAATGAGTTTGATCTCTCCACTCTTGATATTTCTTTGATTCAAGGGCATCAGGGATTCCTTGAGGCAAAGTCCGCTTAAATAAATGTATATGCTACTTTTCTTTGTTGCACAGTAATACAAAATTGAATTTTTCGTGTGGACAAGCAAAAATAGGGTGTTTTTGAATTTCAAATAAATTGAAAAATCTTGCATGAAACTGAAAGCGATAGACATATTTGGCTAGAACAGACGAAGACCAATCGAATGGCATGTTGAACATTGAATTTTTTAGAAGATCAAAACGTCGCAAAAATCAAAAACTGAAATAATTATTCAGTCTCTACCGGTTTCAATTGGCAACAAGATGACAGAGATTGACCAATCTTCATCAGGAGAAATATAAAAAGAGGACATTTAGTCCCTACAATTTTAAACGACAAACAGTTTTAAAAATTCCTTATATGCATGTATAGACTACCTAGATATTCTAAGATATATTCCAAGATATTCTATATCATAAAAATAGAAAACACAAAAGTCATAGGGAAGTAGGAGATTTAGGTTCATAGATCGCTGACCTCTGTAGCACATGCTGCATATTAAGGCCATGAGGCCAGTCAGTCATTAGTTGGCTAATGAATTTTAGTTCCTCCACCTTTCGTTGTTGATCATTTCCTTTTATTTCTTTCAGTATTGTCACCCTTAAATCTTCTTCCAGGTGTTGATGTTTTATACAATGATGAGAAACCACCCTTTCTTCATCTCATCATTGTATAAAACATCAACACCTGGAAGAAGATTTAAGGGTGACAATACTGAAAGAAATAAAAGGAAATGATCAACAACGAAAGGTGGAGGAACTAAAATTCATTAGCCAACTAATGACTGACTGGCCTCATGGCCTTAATATGCAGCATGTGCTACAGAGGTCAGCGATCTATGAACCTAAATCTCCTACTTCCCTATGACTTTTGTGATTTCTATTTTTATGATATAGAATATCTTGGAATATATCTTAGAATATCTAGGTAGTCTATACATGCATATAAGGAATTTTTAAAACTGTTTGTCGTTTAAAATTGTAGGGACTAAATGTCCTCTTTTTATATTTCTCCTGATGAAGATTGGTCAATCTCTGTCATCTTGTTGCCAATTGAAACCGGTAGAGACTGAATAATTATTTCAGTTTTTGATTTTTGCGACGTTTTGATCTTCTAAAAACTTGATAACGCATCGTTCATTCGATCCGTCGCCTCTGGAGTCGTTCATGAAAAAAATGTTGAACATTGAAAACAGACTATAACTTGGCCACAAAATGCAAAAGACAAGAATCACTCTAAAAAAGCACTAAACTTTCTGGATTTTACATTATACTTCACATGTTCATCAACACATGGAAAATTTGCATCACTAGAATTAACGCTGCATATAAAGTTTAACTTTGAAGCAATAAGCAAGCTCCTAAATAGAGTGATTTATTTTTCTTCAGGTTTTTCTCATTGCATGAAAATATACCAAGATTCACGCTATCCCATTAAAGTTATGCAATAATGCTAATAATTATAATAGTAATTATTTTATTCATTCACTACTACAAGATGCGATGACAATATGGAGAACAACAGGCAAGTCAAACAATGGTTCCAAAGAAAAATAACAATAATTGTAATTCTGATACAGAAATAAAAATGGAGCCATCTACAAAATTTCATAAAAGAATTTCCAAAGCGAGTTGTCTTTGAAAGCGGAGCATAAAAGGTGGTGGAGGAGCGCGTCAGTCGTGAATTTCTTTCTGAGTTCTAGAGCATTGGTGTGTAGCTGTCTTGGCTGTGGTAAGCGCACAAATTATATCATAAAAATTCAAAATTTTCCGTCTATGTGGCATTGGGCACTGCGTTGGGGCTATATTGGTTTTGCATCTTTGTATAAAAATATATTTGCCAACGGTTTTATCGTTTCCTATAGACCTACATGATTGGTTCATCAAGATCAGAAATTAAAATGAACTATGACCGTTTCAGCTGGATTGATTGCAGTAAACAAAAGATTTCCTTTAGGCTACATTGCAACCTGAAACGTCGTGAATTATCATTTTATTCGACTAAATATTTCATAGCACAGCACCAACAAACGTAGCTTTAAAGCTCCCTTTCATTCATGCCACGGTCAATTACGCGTAATTACACATGACCCTAAACATCCGTGGCTGTGCGTGACATTCCTGCACCATCTGTCGGCAGTCCTGTAATGCAGATTTTGCGTCTCATGTGTCTGTATGTATGAGAGGCTAAGGACCTCCATTTCATGCTCAGGGCAGACGGAACATGATCAGCGGTTCATCCGTGGTTCAAGCGGCAACGAGGACAACCGTAGACGACGAGTAAACCATAAACACTCGCCCGCGCGCATTCATAAACATCCCCCATGTTTTGACAGCATCAGATCACGTGATTGCTGACTCTTAGTGCAGCGCGTATGTACGCGCGTAGAAGTATAAACTGCTCTTAATCACGGATATTTGGGGTGCTCCGTAATTACGCGTGAATTACGCGTGGCAATGTCACCTAGTGCGTCACTCATGCGTTCAATTTTTAGTTTTTACACAGTATCTGGTGCAAAAGTGATTTATTGTCAATCGCCACCGATAACATAGGACCTACATGTAGGCCCTACAAGCTTGCAAACAACATATGATACGTTCATTGTTGAAGACGAATAATATCAATTGTTAGCAGACAGGAAACGATACTTAATAGCCAACTGCCACATTTCGAGAGTTATAGGTGCAAACTAAACTGATGTCAATCTCAGAAGCAAGCAGTGGCGTAGCGTGTATAGTATTCACAGTATTCACTGAATATCTATTTATTTTCTGTATAAAGTTGTGAATCAATTCCATCGATTTTATGATAATTAGTAGACTGTTTTGCGGCTTAGTAATTCGGTTTGATTCCAAAGTAGCTATTGCAATAAGCAACGACAGGTATTAATCAGCGTTAATTTTGATTCCACTTCTTGTTTGTTGGACGTCTCCTCTAACATTTGGCAACGATGACACTTATATAAAGTGCGTTATCGCAAGACTCCTTAATTATCGGCACCGTGTCGACGCTTTACTATCACCTTCAATGCTACAAGCATGAGGCTACTATTCAACCTGGTGGGCTGAATAACATTGTCGGGATGGAGAATGAGGGGCAATTGGGCAGCAGCTGTTTTTGCCATCATTCGTGTAATCATGGAATTATACGCAGCTATACAGAGACAAATGCAGAACCGCTGAGGATTCTTTATCATATCCACTATTCAACCAAGGAATTTGAATAGTGTGGCTGAAATAGGGCAACTTTCAGTTGATTCAGATACACTTCGACAACTTTTGGAGTGAAATTTCAGATCGTTTAGAGTGCTTGAAAACATACAAGAAATGGATAGGACATGTGATTCGAAAGTAATTGAAAAAATCTGCTTATCGAACTTTCATCAAAACAAAATTTTTATGATTTTGATGAATTTTGTAAAATGAAGTAGCGTTGTCGTGATCTACGCTTGTATGTGTTCAATGTTTGGATTATATTTATGGAATTCTTCATAAGCAAGCTATCATTTAATTTTTTCAATTAGTTAATGTGTAGTGTTTTCGGTATGTGCAAGTGTGCATGCATCTAGCGGCCCTATAGGCCCTACATCAATACAAAATGTATGCGGAGTATGGTTTGATTTAAGGCGAAGTTTTGCACATGTCCGCATACAGTAGGCTACATCACAAATAATTATTTGTCTTGCATGTAAAAGTTTACATATGAATAGATTGAAGTAATGTATGTGGGTCACCCTATATTCAGGTTTTCCATGAATACCTTTTTCAAAACGACACCCTACGCCGCTGGAAGCAAGTGTTCGTGATGAGAGCTTAAAACGAGGAATTCATGTCATTTAGTTCGCTATATGACTCTCTAAACGAAATTTGATAACAAGGTGGGTGAGGTGAATAAGGCCCACCTAACAGACTTAGAGGTCTACAGTCTTGAATTTTTGATTAAAAACTACGAATTCATATTCAAATTATTTATTTCTGGTGCAGTTGACATGTGTGAGAAGTTCATGTCGATTATTACGAAACTTCTGGTGTATGAGCAAAAAGATGAAAAATCACCGAGTGGGCCTTATTACCGACACGTGTAGGTAATAAGGCCCACTTTTGTTTTTATCTAATGTAGCCTATTCAATTTACGTAGTTTGTAAGTCATTTCTAACATCTGGCCATATACAATGGATTGTATTCACCTTCTGGTACGCAAATTGGTAGCTATAATGAGATTAGATCTAATATGTTCTTGTAATTCAGAGTTAGCACTTAATTTAAGCCCCTATATGTAAAAAAGAAAAACCAAAATTGTTCATTCAAAAACATCGACTTTTATTGAAAAACAAAAGATATTTTTAACACGAGGAAAAAATTACTATATGATGGTGAAACCTTGTATTTGGTATTGCATAATCTCTCTATTATATTATCAGTCATAAACACAGACTTTATAGGCCTACACTGGAACAGTCAGGACAAACAATTAGGAACTCATCTTCGTCACTTCCATGACTTAAACCAACACAATCTAATCAATTGTGTATACCCAATTAGTCATCATATGCCATACACTGTCTCATAGACCTATCTAACTTTTCATCTTCCTCACAAATTTTGCAATCCCACACGATTCATTGCCCATCTTGCTCATCTTTTCTACAATTAAGCTTGGGCCTACTGTTTATTGCTTCTTGGATAGAACAGATGCTTCCTTATAGCGCTTTTTATCAATAAAAAGTTCTTTTGTAAGTAGTTGTGCCGTAAGACTACGCTTACGTTTACGTGGATCTGACTTTCGTTGGATTTTCGGAGTACTGATTACACTGTGATATGCCCGGGCCTTATTACCAGCATTTTGTATGGGCCTTAAATTGGCTACATTGACATCGTTTTATAATCAGTGTTTTTCGTACTTTCCCGAACTCAGAAATCAAACTACTACATATGGTGATAGAGAGGATGCGCCAGCGATATTTTTCTATGTTAAGAGCTCATCTACATCAATATTTTGTGTCATGAAATCCTTGAACAAATGAAGAGAAAATATTAGATCAAAGAAGAAATTTGAATGTACTTTTTTTTGAGATGCTGTAGAATCTGATCCACTTGACCAAAATCGATAAAACTTCTGACACTTATTTAAAATTAGATATATTTTCATTTCTTTTTTGTTGCGCTTAAATTCGTTAAGCAGTTTCCGAGATCTAGCAAGTGGGCCTTATTCACCTCACCCACCTCAGTAGGCCTATCTATTTCAGACAATAATCGCATGTTTTGACGTCTTGTTTGAATCTTTTGTCCATCAAATTCTTATGAATTTATTGCATTGATTCATACTTTCATGTCTTTCTATAAATCTCTCATAGATTCTGGGTATTTCTCAGAAAACAATTGCATCTCAGAAACAGTAATAATGACAAAAAAATGCATTGCCCATATTTTACCCGTGATATTTTAGGGGTGGGGCTATATGGGCGCTATTCTTACATGTATTTTACGGAAACTATCAATCGCATGCTTATGCCTAAATGGAAGTTAGATCGTTTATCTACAAGTAATTACGATAACGGGTCTACAAGTAATTGCGATGACGGGGTTTTCGTTAAAACAATCAATCTCAACAGAGTGAGAGGTTTAGCAATTAAGCGTCTGATTTCATTGTCGTTGCTTCAGAGATAAAAAATTTTATACATTTTTCTCGTTGCATTCTTAGTGCATGAGCTGCGGCGCCCTCAATGCTTCAGTGATGTACGCTGCCACATATATGACCTTAGTTAGTTTATAAGCTTAAGTTCTCTATCAAATTTAAAGTTCATTCGAGCTCAAATTACCCATATTTGCCCCGCCTTCCCTATACCTGCTGTATCTTTCGACCAGACATTTTTTTGATGTTTCACAAAAATTTCATGAAACCTTTTTATTCCGGATTTCATAAAAACTCACGGAATTATTAAGAACCATAATGCAATTATGATGGCGAGATTTTTTTGGATAAGAATTATTATTTTCAAAATCTCATCAGACGGCCAATGTGTCCGTCATGACACCAGCAATACCTATAGCACAAATATAATATCACCTTCCCACTTGGTGTGACCGCCACTATGATTTTCGAGTGCAGCATGAAAAATTGACGACAAACGCAAGTTTTCAAAGAAGACTAAGTTGCAAAGACAAAAATCGCCCAAAATGTTGTTAAAAGGGATTATGCCATTGGCATACAATTAGCTTTATACAAATTATAGACTTAATAGGCTATGCTTCACATTACTCGCATATAGGCCTTTTATAGAAAAATTTCACTCAGAATTCAGGTTTTCAAACGCATCATAAGAAAAAAACTGGAGATTTTTCAATAAGAAGATCTAGGCCCTAGCACATTGAACGTTGAGTGACTCTACATTACACTACATGTACTTTGAAACTGCCGCATCATGTCAGATGATGAGATGGGATGACTGACAGACCTCATTTCTGGATCCGATCCTGATGATCGAGTGTTCCGGTAGGAATCATACAAACAGCATATTTAGAAAAGTCTTCTTTAGAAAAAAACAAATGAATGTATATTTGTACAGATTCAAACATATCAATTTACAAAAATGCATGTGATGTTCAAAACTCAGGACAATAAAGGTGTTGAGAGACGTGGAAGTATTTCAACAAATGTTGGGCAATTACCAGGCAACATCAAAACTCCTGGCACACATGAATGCGTTACTGCCATGGTTGCTGATGAAGAGAAATGCAAATTCAAAACTAAAACATGATCCCATTAGAAGTGCTTCAACACATCGTACATAATAAAAATCCAAGATCACCGACTGTTAATCAAAGAAAGAGAAAGTCATAAGTATTCAATGCTCATTCGTCAGTAACGGATGCGAATTTCTTCAGCGAGTTTCTGCAAGAGGAACTCACCTCAATCCATATACCTCTCGCTTAGAGAAAGTGACTGACGCATATCAATGATCACATTAAACATCAGACGACAGAGAAAGACATCTTGAGTTCAAAGTTAAGTTTCAATATGATTTGGAGCGAAGGTTGCATGATCGAAGTATAGGGATATTCAATCGAAAATGCCTCTTTGTTTTGAGGCAGCGAAAGACAATAATAAAGCAAGGAGGACCCAGATCCTCTCTCTCTCTCATGTGTCAGTTTGGATTTTTGCTATTTGTTGTTATGCACATAATTCATTAGCATCATATTCAATTAATAATGACAGCTAACGACTCATCAGAGTTGCTTAAGTCAGCGGCATCGTTATCACCTCTTCTTTGCAAGAGTTTGTACAGAATCAAAAACATGTTCATCATGCGAAATCGATATTATAATAATTTCAACCTTCAAATGCATAAATTCATGTACACCTGAACATGACAAATTTTGTACACTCACGTTGAGTATAAATCTAAACTTGCATTTGAACAAAGATGTCATCAGCCTTAAAACAATTTAAGCACAAAAAATCCTTGGCAGCCGCAGACGCTGCATTTATCAATGTAGGGCGAAACGCAGCGTCTACGGCTGTCAAGGATTTTTTGTGTTGATTTTTAAGTCTGAGGATATAATACACCGAAGCGAAATGACACTGTTATCTTAATGATAACAATCGTACAATGCCTGATAAGCGCATTTGTAGCAAAATATGCCTACTGAATTTTTCTGGCCATTAACCTGTGTAACATGGTAATTCCGGTGTTGCAATAGTTGCATAGAAATGTATTAGGTTATTTTACGAAATTCGTACTTGCGTATCAGTAGCACAAATTGATATGAATCAGGAACGGTCAAAATGCGTGCTTTACTTCAAGGTTGTAGCATTGAAAATGGACAAGAGTTTTTGAACTCAGCGTCGTTTAGATAAAAGACAATTGGTACATTATCGAACGCTGCATAAAAATTATGCCACCATGTAAGACATATCAAGATACCAATTATTTTTTGTTTTATTTTATGTCTTCAAAGTCATAAGATGGATTTCCTTTCAATTATGTACACCTTCTAAAATATCTTGGTAACACAGTTGCTGCTGCAGTTGCTGACACAGAGACCTGGAATATCAAAATCGACCAAAAGCTTCTTATCTTTAGGGGAACTATAAGTCTTCACCACATCGCATATAAGCCTTCACCATAACTTCTTCGAAACGTAGTCTCGCACAAGTTGGAAGTGAAAATAGGAGATACTGCGTTTCGGTAACATACAAATCACAATTACTAACTTTGACTTCATGGCAACATTGTCAAAAGTTATTTTATTTACTTCAAAAATTTGTCTGGACAGGTAATAGAAAATAATAAGAAAAGAGCAAGATACATTCCTGAAAATCGTGACTGAAATAGACATGGTTATGTGCAGACCACAAACAGAATGTACGCTATCCGTATCTGTGATCCCTAACATAATCTATGAAAGTTTATGATCTGCAGGCAGCACTATTTCTTTGAAAATGCAAAACTAAGTCAAAAAATGCTGAGAACAACTTGATATCCTATTTCTCGATACTTAGCCAACCGGCTTCTCTATAGACACAATGGTAATGCTTCGTTGCACCAATAATTTAAGTTCTACATGCAACTCATAAAAATTCAAAATAATGTATAGTAATGAAGATGTTGGCATAGGTAAATCAGCACCATAAGAGGAAATAAACAATGTATATTATGAATGACGTCACGTGTGTGAATTTCCAACTGTGAATTTATACTGGGAGGATACTGCTTAATGGGGATGCTTTCCATAAAATTTCTTTCTAAAAACAATTAACAAAAATGTCAAAAAGTTCTTTAAAACAATTTTGTTTACAAGCTCGAAGATCAAAAATGTAATCAAATATATATTGAAAGTGCAATCAGACCATTCACTACATATAAGAATACGGGAGCACTTTATCAAACAATCTTAATCTCAATCTACAAACACTTCTGTCCTGTCAACAGAACAAACCTTTCAAAATGACAACAACAATATTTGAACAATGGACATCATCATGATGACCCTATCAACCTGCGCTTTACAGAACATCCTCATTAATCAATATCCTCCCAATATAAATTCACAGTCGGAATTTCATCCAGTCTTATCCTCATCTAATACTGTTTATCTGTGTCAACATCTACAAAATAAAATGAAATATAAGAATAAATCACTCTTTCGACGCGCATTAGAAATAATTAAATGCTGCCAAAATATTATTTATATATTCGCCTTACAGGCCTCGTCAGATAACACATTGAAAAAAATATAGGCTATTTTATTTTGTTTTGAAAGAAGTCATTACGTTATATAACTCTTTCCTTCAATTGGCTTATGATTTATCAAAAATCTATCTCTTTGAAACTTGCATCAATTATCTTGAATTTCATGAGTTACATGTAGAGCTTAAATTATACTCGTGATTGCATTTAACACTGTATCTCTTGAGACGGCCGGCTGGTGACATATCGAGGAAGAAGATTTCAATAAGTCAGTAAGGTCTAAACAGCTTTTGTGTATTTTTACCTTTTTACTAACATGATCATCGAACCAAAAACGTTGACAGTTGTAGCACTTGATAAATACATTTTAAAGGGAATTTTTAGGAAGCAATTTCAATTTGCGGGATTATCACATTACCTGTCCAGATGCTATCGGTTAAATTCTGCATTTCAAGTCAAGTGAAGATTTCCCTCTATTAACAGAAATATAAGAAGATGGAATTGCGATAGTTAAATTCTCGAGTTCTGCTACTTCCATTACGAATGTTTTGAATATCACCTGAGGAAGAGAACAAATACCAATATATTTTTGTGTGGAGAGTATTCTCAATTCGACAGATCTATCGCTGATTGATTCACTTAATGAAATCCCAAATATCCATCATATCACACTACTATTCATAAAAAAGAGAATAACGATAGTAGCATGATATTAATAGCTCTTCCAAGAATGATAGAAATTGTTAAGTATACTGAGAAGTCATTACAAAAAAGATGAAATGGATCCCTCTTGATACGTATTTGATCATAGTTAGGCAGAGAATGGAACAGGACAGCACTCAAGGTTATACACGCGATCCTAAGGCCGGCTGTTCCCGGCTTAGTTCGTCCAACAGACGAGCCCCAGCCATCTCCAAGTTCCATTGATGTGCCTCTAAGGTGGCTCGACATCTTTCCCGAGTACTTACTCCTAACTGAAGCAACTGTTCCACCTTTAACCAGCGTAGAGCGGCAGAAAGGTCATAATTGGTAGCTTTAAGTGCTAGTAATGCGTCTCTGCCACTAGTTCCTGACATTTCAGCTGTAAGTTTCGAGACAAGAGCAGATTCCATTGACTGATTTCGTACTGGAGTCGATTTGGGCTGCGGGCGTGGCTGATGATGCTGTTGTTGGGGTGGTCGTTGTTGTTGATGCTGTTGAGGAGGATTATGAGACCTTGGATGGTGTTGATTTCTAGCTTTTGACGGCATCTGTGTTCGCCTCCCCATCTGCCTGGGGGCTCGACTTTCCGCTGACGTCACAGATGTACTGTTCGAGGATTGGTGGTTATTGTTTGACTCATGTCTAGTGGTCGACGTTGTCGTCACAGATGATGTCACATTGCAGGTAACAGCCGGTGTTGACGTCAAAGCAGCAGCAGCTGCCCGCAGACTGCCGGGAGATGGATGAGGGACTGTCTGCTGTTGTTGCCGCTGCTGTTCACGATAGCGTCGATTGATCACTTCTAGGTTCTGATACATGTAGTTAAGTTCTTGCTGGCAGGCTAGACGAGGTGCAGGGAAGCCCCATTGTATCTGGGAAGCGGTTCCTGCTGATGTGACAAAGTTCATGGCGTGAGGCGGACCTACGGGCGGGAGAACAGGCGGCGCTGGTTGCGGCGGAGGATGAGGAACTGAGACTGATGGAGCGGAGGTGGAGATTGATGCGGACAGATCATCAGGAATGGAGAAAGGGTCCTGAGGAGTGAGATGGCGATCGGCCAGGGCCGGCGGGAGACGACTAGAAGTACCGGGATCGAGGTTCAAAGCGTCCAGCACCGAATGAAGAGATGAGGTAGCAGCGGGGGCGTAGATCGGAGCAGAAGGTTCTGGAGGAGTCGGAGAATCGGAAGGTGGATCAGACCATTCAGATGAGTCTGACAGATCTGATTCGTCGTCGAGATCGATGAGAGGAGGAGCAGGAGTAGCAGGAACTGAAGGTGGAGGAGGTCGCACAGTGGATGCTTGAATACCGTTCGTTGGAGGAGCTGCAGGGGCCGCATTTTTGGAATCAGTGCCTGAAATGAAAGAATACTTTCCTCAAACATTCGCAAAAATTACGTCAATACTTTAATGCTACTTATACCATAAATTGTAAGTAGATAGTATATCTAGACTCTTCAAATAGAAAGCAGTTAGCAAAAGACAAGCAAATTGCGTTATCAGTTTATCACGAATTCAGCATCAGCCGATGCACAGGAGCTGAATTGGTAAAAGAAATGGCTTGATAAGCAACTGTAATGGTAAAATAATACGATTTTTCAATTGTTTCACAGAGGAAGTACACAACACAAGTCGCTTGTGTGAAGAGATTATGAAACAAGAATACATACATTTGCTGATGGATTTTGCATGTATTATCGCGACAGCGATTGCTGATGCTATTGAAGAATTGCATTATATTTCTTGTAACGATTGGTGTGCATTTTCCATGATACATTTATTCATAGATCAATTTAAACGAAGAAAAGCGCGAAAAAATTTCACACTGAAGCAGCTCTCTTCTGAAGGTCTATTTTTCATATAAGTCTGATGTGTAGGCCCATCATTTAAGCAACTGAGTCATATTGTACAACTAAATAGTTTTGCGATTATTCGTGCTGTGAATTCATGATCCATGATTTTGTAATTTAGTCGCACACAGCAGTAAACAGATAGATAAATATGCATGTATTTGAAAAGAACGCATCAATGATTCATCAATGCATTATATGTTGTGTAGCGGATTTTGACGTTCTAAGGTTTTTCTTATACGCACAAATTCTTTCGCCTGTAGTCTATGAAGGATAGTCGAATTGATGCAACTTATCAAGCCTACTCCTCTCAAAATATCTCAACCCATGGCCTCAGGAATCAGCTAGCATATTGATCTACTTGGCTAATACACTTTCTGATTGAATCAATCACAAATAACAACAGGCTGCATTTGGAGTTGAGAAATAAAGATTAGATTGCAACCAAGGTACAGGAATAACAACATCCGGTATCATGTTGCATATCTTTGTGTGATGAAATGGTCTACGCTCAACAAACTAACTTTAGAGAAAGCTTGCATCTAGGTGCGCTGAACTGATCCCCTTATGTATAAGTGGAATATCAAAGTTGTGGAGCCCCCGTACCCGCTTTGCATCCATTACATTGCATGTATTTGCCGCAATGCGCAGTCCTTAAAGTGTTTAATGTTGGGGAAACAGGACAACCGCATAGATGTCAATTAGATTAAAATAATTACATTAATTTACATCAAAATAAATTAAAAAAGCAACTTCCGTCAGTCCAGTATCTTTCGCATGTTATCAGCATCCATCTTCAGGGACAATACATCAACCATTGGACTTTTTCGAGATGTTAAGGTTTAATTGAAAACCAACTCAAAGTTCTTTTCATGCATTCATTTCCAATCAGAAAAGCTATGAAGCGAATTAATTGGGCATGAATAAATAGACATATGTATATCAAGACGATCAGACATGTACTGTATGTAGAGCACATCAAAACACACGTCAGCGATAAGATGCAATAAGTAACTCATGCATCGATGAAAAGAGCCTTGAGTTGGTTTTCAATCAAACCTTAACATCAGTTTAACTTTTAGACCTTAACGGCTGCCCTTTTCCCTTATGCACATATGAAAATGTAGATGACTATCCATGGATTCTTTTCAACACAATCCTTGAAGGCTGAGAAGAAGGATACTATCAGCAACCCCTTGTCAGATCACTCGAACGTCAGTCGATATCTCTGCCCGAATTAGCGAACTCAGTTAATGACATCGGTCTCAATTTTCCAAAACTTTAAAACTGTTCATACACCACACATTTTTGAAACAAACCTTTCTTTTTCTTGTTGAATGGACGCAAAACACGCAAATCTGCCAATTAGCAAAATTGTATGGATTGAACGACTTAGAAAAAACGCTAAATAAATTAAAAGGATTACGACTTTATTGAAATCTCTGATCGAAACTTTCACATCAATGCTGGGCATGCATGGTTCTCGGCTCCTCTTCAGCTTTGAAAAACAAAATATAAAATACTTTTAAAATGCTGTAGTAGTGGTTCTCAACCTGGGATACAATGACACTATAAGATTATGACAAAATATATATTGCCATTTGCCACCATTAATTGAGAAGTGCATCAATGTTCACTTACAAAAAAAGCAAGTGTTTGGCATGAACCTTGAGTGCTAATTGCTAATGTTTCAGTAAACAATTTGTAGCAAACTACATCTATTTGCGAAGTTTGAGATAATGCTGTTGCTGTCGAAATGCAGCTGCTGTCATTACATGGGTACAGCGCGATATTAATTTCTCCGAGTAAATAAATAAATGCTTCTATCAGCACTATCATGAATGACAGTATTCGCTTCCTTAGCAAAATGTAAATTCTTGTAATAATAGACAAAACAGATCTAAGAATGTAGCTTGAAAAATAACTGGGAATTGAGAATTTAATGAATAGTGAGATAGTAGTTGGTATCGAACATTTCCTTTGTATACATTCAAATGCACAATAAATCATTGATACGACACATATGATACCATAGTTCAGCATTCTCCTTTTCAGAATATGGGACTTGTTCGATCTTTACAATGGCAAACATAGTTAAACCAACAATGAACAGCATATTTTGATCTTATCAATAAAAATGATTATCAGCGGTTAACAATTTTTGAGGAAATGCTCAACAAAAATAATATTGCTGTTCTACTAAAGAAGGGCTGATGAAATACAAAAGAACACCACGTCTTGAAGCTTCCATGCACATGTACACAGTGTGTGTGTGGTCTCATCTTACATGAATTCAATTTATTCAACGATTTTTCTATGTAAGGATGCCGCCGAGTGCAAGACCACGATCAAGGGTGTCACAACGCGTAGAACACTAAAACATAGTGACATCGCTTGAAATTGCCTCTTTCTTCTAACTTTGCACATAATTCATTAAAGTGATATCAGGCCCTCACAGAAGCATACTTCCAGTCTTATGTAATAACATACTTTATGCATACGGATCTTGCATTTTTGTAAAACGGAAAGACATGTTAACATATCCTCTTAACAAACGTTAACGAATTTTTCAAAAGCGTCTTTCTAGATCGTTTTAGACTTTACTGTCAAAACCACACCACAGCCATTCATGCTGCAGCAAACGTCTTTTTGAGGACTTTCATAAAATAAAGTCTGCTCAGAATGTGCAAATCGAGAGTCGCACGAAAATGGCTGCTTTCACGGAATATGCGCACAAAAATAACCGCAATTCGGTGTCAGAAATGAACTTCAAACCCGAAACAGAATCTTTGATGCGGTTCTAAAAATGACAAGAACCTTGGTTCCGGTTACTCGGGAAAGCATGACTCACTTATAACAGACGTAGAGATCTTTTCATCACTAGCTGCTTTGAAAGCTCGGTCTTGGGCATATAGGCATGAATAAATCGATATCATTTCATCTTAGCATTGACTTATGGCCAATCATAAGTCAACCAGTCACGCACTAAAGCAACAGCCTGGAAAAAAGTCATCTTTAGCAAGCATCAGAAACAAGCATAAATCATTGAATCAGAGTCTCACACTTAATGCACCTGCATAGCTTTTTTGACTTATGTTTGAAAAAGAATTCTACGACTTGGGTGTCCAATGAAATAAGTGCCCCTTTCGTTATCTACCACATTATTGTCTTGTATTATAAAAATTGAATTTTTATGGATGTTGTGTATGTATTGAAAATAGATTTGTATTTCATGCTTTTCAATCGATGATATGAACCACTGTTACTAGTGCTATTAATATATTATTGTAGTAATTCAAGTGAAATGAAATATGACATGAAAAGTCATTGTAAATATGATAATTTTATGAGCTATTAATACTTTGACCCAAGCAATGATATAATCAATGAAGCAAAACAAAACGTCAAACTATCACAGATCTTCCAGTATGATCGGACACTAGCATCGATGAATTACGCAGCAATCATATACTGACTTGAACTTCAATCGTAATATCATGTTTAGGAGTAGACATAGTAAGTTATGATAAAATTGTAATTGTGCATTGAATGGCATGAGACCTTTACAGACGGTTCACACTTCGCTGAAATGTCCATGACCTGCATAAAAATGTTCATGGGAATATACTGCAAGGTTTGCGGTGAGTGAATACGAAGTGAAATGCGAGGTTGGTGCAAATGTCCATCCTGCATTCAATAAATGATCCGGCGTCAATCCGGCATTTCAACGCGATCATTCAATTTTTCGATAGATTTACATGAGGCTTTAGCAAACCGCTAATCATTCCGCATCGCACTTTTTTATGAAAATGACACTAAATCTGTTCAACTGACACCTCTCATCTTAGTTGAATCACAACGAAGCAAATGCGCAGGCGAGGAGTCGATTTTGACCACTAGTGGAGCATACACTCAGACAGTATATTAGAATTAGCATTTATTTTAACATCTAATGTCTGCTATGAAATATATTTTTGACTAATCTCTCACGACGTTTTGCTCATCGACTAGGACATAGGAAATGATGACATTTTCATTGAATGCATCAGAATACAATTCATTGATCCTCTATAATCGACCCACTTCTAAGGAACCCTCATGTGGTCCAGTATCATTTATTTGCACTTTTGAGAATACAATGGCCATGTAATTGTAGCCACTTTCCAGATGACAATAGCTAATACATCGTTGCAGCTTTAAACTTAATTTCTATAACTGAGGCTACTGTTCTTTTAAGCTAGAATTCATTCATAATATATCAAGTGATTACTTAGCTATTTCCTCATTAGCCCATCCATATACAGACCAATTAACATTTAGATGGAACAAAGCAATGCGTGTATCTGAACTTTCGCCCAATTATATAGCTCTGATGTCCGACAGTGAGAAATGTCTTCGAATTAAACGGAATACATATTCAGAGGCAATGAATTATCTCTATAAAAGTTTAGTATGTGTCCTGACTTCTTACCATGTCCTCCTGCTGTTGGTGACCTTTTGCTTGATTCGAACGACAGTTATTTGTGTCGGCAATTTGTATGACACTGTCGCAAATTTGTGAAGGAATGTAGTTCATCTTCCCCGCCTGCCATGCAGTTCATATGAACCGGTAGGTTGGGACACACTTCTCCGTGGTTTCCATCCCTAACACCTAACCAGCTGATGCTCTTTTTTAGATGAAAATAATTCAAACTGTATTAAGTTCGATGGATTTCGCGGTATCGCTGTTTATATCATAGTTCATTCCATCATCATTGCTATCTGTCATCTCTATGTTGACTCACACAATCCCATCAATTTAAATATGATTCTCATCGCTTTTAACTCGATTGCAATCGGCAATAGTTGAATCCCCAAGGAGAAAATTTTGTCAACTTTCATGCCAATCTTGTACAGCGAGCGCCTTCTTCTGTCAGTGGTAGGCGTACCCCTCTTCTCTCTATAGGAAGTAGGTGGCATAGACCCTCTGGTGGGTATGAAATGAAATATCACATGACGAATCACTGAGGAAAATGATATTACATAGGCATGAGTTATTAATATATTATCATTCAAAAAAGACAAAAATCAAAAGTCTGACTCTATTCCTGATGAATTATGCAGTAGTTTTATAGTGAATTTAAGACTTCAATCATCACATCGATCAGACACAGTATGTATACGTCGTAAATTAAGACAAAATAATATTCAAAGCGCCTTCGCAACATGCTGACATATTAGTTCCTGCTGAAAACGATGTGACCTCAACAATGCGTACGATTTATATACATGTACAATGTACATACTCGTGCATCGGTAAGACTTAACGTGTCAACTACAGCAAGAGCAGGTAACAACCACCTGTGACTTTTCATGGCTATCAAAATGAGGTCGTTAAGAGCGAACTGTTGCAGTTGACATATTTCTCCGAAAAACACAGCATGTTGTGCATCTCTTTATAGGTCAAAATGCATAGGAAACTGTAGGGCAGTGGTTAAAGTCTTTGCGTAGTAAGTCTCGGCCTGATGATGAGTTTACACTTGCAATTGTTTTATACAACATCAAGTCAAAAGTTAAGAGAATAATGTCATGCCTAGATACAATTTCCAGCGGTTGAACATTTGCATCTGATGTAAAGGAGTGAGTGGTAGTGACACAGAGCTGATGATGCAAAAGGATACAGCTCAACGGTTGTTACTAAAAGTAAACGGCTTAGCATCTGAAATTGTAAATTTTGAACGATACACTTTCACGATATCACCGAAAGAAAGAAAGAAAGAAAGAAAGAAAGGATTTATTCACGGCATGATGCATGCATGTGACTACGTACAAATACCATTGTGTAACTACATGTAACAAATATAAAAGTCAGATGAGATGAATAATTAGGGATGTAAAAGTCAACTTTGCAGTCTCAGGAATCCTTTTATTGCTTGTATTGCTGCAGAAGATTTATGCGAACAACTTCGAGTTTCCACAGGCAGCTTGTTCCAAAAACTGGGCCCAAAGTATCTCAATGTATAAAGACCGCTTCTCTTTGTTCGACATCTAGGTTGAATGAACACGCTTCGATGCGATTCCGATGGTGACGGTGGAAACATGCTCAGAAAGACGACTGGAGCATATCCTCGGTCAGTTTGGCAAATTTTGGCAATTTCCCTTTCATCCACTGTTTTACTTCTCAATAAGGTTGCTTCAACTGACTTCATGAAGCTGTAAAGACTTTGGTGAAAGCGCTCATTCAGATTAAGGGCATTCAAGGAGGCCTGAAGTTCTGATAGAGGGGAACGATGATCCATCGTCGTAATTCGGAAACATCTTTCATACATTGCTTCCAGTTTTCTTTTCGATGTGCGGCTAGCAAAAATCAACAACGGTGAAGCATAATCGAAATGCGGAAGAATGTAGGTTTCGATTAATCTCCAGCGCGTCTTTCTACCCACAAACTTTGGCAATCGATTTATACCACAAAGTTTCCATGCAATAGTGCGGATAGTCTTCCTTATGTGGAAGTCGTATAAAAAGCTTCTGTCAATCGTCACTCCTAGAAGTTTGATGCTGTCCTGGCTAGGAAGACTTTCTCCGTTGACATGGAATTGAAGCTGTTCGGAATGATTTCCTAGGCCCATGCATTGAGTCTTGGCTTGATTAATGCGTAGTTTATTTTGCCTGAGCCAATCAATAGCCAAAGGCAGAACAGTCGATAGCTTATCTTGAACATTAGACACAGTCTCTCCATCAATCCAAATAGTTATGTCGTCTGCGTAAGCGACAATGTGAGCATCACATGAACTTATGAGCAGAAGAAGGTCATTGAGGAACACATTCCATATCAATGGACCCCATTGTGACCCTTGCGGAATACCTTTTTGCATAGTATACAATTGATCGTATGATTTACCGTGTAGTCGAACGCAGTTCTTTCTTTCATTCAGGTAATTCTTCATTAACTCAATTGATGATTCTCCCATACCGTAGACCGAAAGTTTCATTAGCAAAAGCTCATGGCAAACGTTGTCGAACGCACCGGAGAGGTCAATTGAGACGATTCCAACAACTTTCTTTGCGTCTAAAACATGCTTCCACGATTCAGTCATAAATATCAATGCACTTTCTTGTACAGCGGCGACAATATACCGGGTGTTAAAAAAGTAACGCAAAATTTTCATCATTGTCAGCAAACAACTGAATCGAGAACGACTGAATGGAACTGATACCATAGAAAGCTAGCTACCATAGAAATATTGCAAAACTACCAGACTTGCAGCACATTTATGTTTAGAATCGTCCACTTCACGAGTCGCTACCATAGTTTCAAAATTGATTGTCCAGCATTGAATTGCACTCATCTACTAATGTCACTCCTCGTGTTCAGTCAATCAGCTTTGCGTATTAACTATAGCTCTACGTTAATGGCTCGACGTTTCACAATCAAAGAGAGAATAAATCTGGTGAAAAATTATTATTCATCTGGATGTAATGCATCTGAAGTTGCAAGACAGGGTGGTGAGAGCCCTCCTCATGTTTCAACAATAATGAGACTCATTCACAAGTTTGAAGAAAGCGGGTCTGTTGCTGATGAGGGTCGTTCTGGTCGGCCATCTGTATGCAAATCTCAAGAGTTTCAAAGAGTTGTGTTGCAAGAAATTGAACCGAATACTCCCAACGTCAACAAGTCGTATTGCACGTCAAATATCCAATACTTCAGAATACAATGTATCTCACGTGACTGTGTTCAATACCTTGAAAGAATTAGGATATAAGCCGTACATTCCTCGATTATTTCATACCATCAATGAGGATGATCCAGACAGGCGAATGCAAAGTTGTGAGAATTTTGAAGAAATGTTCAGAGCAAATCCTGCAAGTATTGATAACATCATCTGGTCAGACAAGGCCACCTTGAAATTAAATGGTCATTTAAATCGGCACAACTGCATTTATTGGAATGACACCAACCTGCATCACATTATCGAAAAAGACGTCAATATGCCTGGAGTGACTGTATGGTGTGGTATTTCTTCTGTTGGAATAATCGGTCCCTATTTCTTTGATGGCAGTGTTACCGGACAGTCTTACCTTTACATGCTTAAACATTTTTTTGATCCCTCGCTTAGCAAACTACGACGATGACGTTATGTTTCAGCAGGACGGTGCTCTCCCGCATTTCGCAAGCACTGTGCGAGCTTTCCTTGATGAAAAATTTCCCGGAAGGTGGATTGGTAGGAGGGGACCAATCGAGTGGCCAGCCAGGTCGCCCGATTTGACACCAGCAGATTTTTTCTTGTGGGGTGTTTTAAAAGATAGAGTCTACTCCCACAACCCAACTTCTCTCGACCAGCTGCGGTTGCTTATTTCTGAACAGTTGCAGACCATTGATGTGACTCTTTGCAGAAAAGTGTGCAGGTCTGTGCGAGACAGAATGGCGAAGTGTGTTCTAAATGACGGAGGACACTTTGAACATCTTCTTTGATCGTCTTCTACGTTCTCACTTCTCATTATGATCTATGAATTGAATAAAACTTTTAACAACTAAATTTTGCGTTACTTTTTTAACACTCTGTATTTGCCCATCTTGTACACATGTTAATGACTTCGAAACCTTCTGGTAACAGCTTGCAACGAAATATTCTACTTGAATGTTGTCAACGAATTACTTACACTTAATTGAAAAATATAAAATTCACTATTCGCATGTGTAGCGAAAGTTGTATAATCTCAAATGTCATGCAGTTTTTCACAAGAAAAGTTGAAGTGTAATCACGATTCATGTGGCACATCTATTTTTGTCGGAATTCCTGGAAAAGCTTACGTTTATGCTGGTAGCTCATTCACATGCGTCGTTTTCATTAACCCTTACTTTACCATGGGGTGTCTACGCACCCCAAGACGTCGCATTTTTTGTGTATTTCTTTAGCTGGATAAAGTCCGATGATGCTCTCCCAGTTTATCCTTGAGGTGAATATCATTAAAAACTTACACTAATAAACTTTATGAAGTATGAAGTCATTTCGCGGTGAAAATGTTTTTGAAAAAATGTAGCGTTGTTTACCATGGGCTATATCACACCCCAAATATATTCTCGGTAACGAACAACAATGGAGGTTTATGATTGTTTTCTGAATGATCCTAAAAAACAATTGGTGTATTCAATTTTCTACAGTCAACAACGTGAACATTTTATGATAGCGTGTTCAACACATCTTTTTTTAGATTTTCTGTCACGTTCTCTTGAGCAATGATCGCATCGCCTTTGTTTCGGTACCGGTTGGATGATAGGCTTCATTGGCAACCTTGCCGGCTCAAGTGCGCTGCCCTCTCAGCAACCAATAAGAGACTTTGACAATTGAAGTAGAAAGCGTTTTCGAACTTGTCCACTTCTTTGTTCATATTCTGGATGCATGTAGAGGAATAAAACCAGTGCGTTGTACGAGCAGATGTTCAGCAAATTCATGAACACAATCAGAGGCCAACGATTACTTTTTCGAATGCAATTATAATTTCACACCAGTTGGTCTTGTGTGTCCACACCGCACTTTCCTTTATTGTAATCAAGAATGATTTGAGGTTTTCTTGACTCATCACTTGAAATGTCGATGTCATGATGGTTGGTCGACAGAAGAATGACTGCTCTATTTTTCTTCGGGACGTAGGAAACAATTGTTTGGCTTTGTCTTGAAATCCGAATACACTGGTAAATTGTTGCCTAGTTAAATCAGGCATCATTTCCGAAGGCAATTCGGTTTTATTACGTTTTATTATTTGAATCACATAAAGCCCATAACTTTATTCCATAGCGGCCATGGCTTTGAAGGGATGAACATTTTAAAAGGACAGCGCCCTCGGAAACTGACAAGCTGTTCGTCTACAGTCAATTCAGATCCAGGTGAATAGTTAGCTCGAAATTTAGTCACAATTTCTTCGAAAATACGGCGCAAAGGTGCAAATTTATCTTGAGAATTTCTTTCACTCCGGCAATCAAATCGAAGGTAACGTAGAAGTTGGGTGAATCGATTTCTGGTCATGGAATCATTGAATATTGGCCTTCCCTCGGCCGCACTCCAGTGGTCAGCCAGTCGTGTTTTGCTCTCATGCAAAGCGCCAGCAAGAAGCAACAGACCGAAAAAAGTATATAGTTCTTCAACATTTGTTTCTTTCCAAGTATGTGTATGCTCGCTAGCTTCCTTATTATGAATTCTTGCCCTTCCTCCTTGTTGTAGTGGTTTGCGGTACCACTTCTCAGAGCCACTGCGAGATTTCATCGTATTGTAATCTTCATGGATTTCAGTCGCCATGGATTCAATTATCCTATCAGTGTCGTCTACACTATCTTCGTCAGAATGATCAGATACTGTTGTTGTTGGGTTATCGATGACTATGTCATCAACATCACTATCCAGAGTTTCGTCGCTTCGTAGTTGTCATCTGATGAGATCTGCTGTAACAGTCTTTCTAATGCTTCTTCAACTCCGTAACTTTTCTCTCCAGTACTTGAAGTGTAGCATCCTGAAAAAAAAGAACTAGCATGTAATTTTAATCAAATGTACAGGAGAAATGAAAAATGCAGACAAGTTAGATATAGACAATAAATTGCTACGACTATGCTCCATGGCATAGTGGTTAGAGCTACAGACCATGAAGTAGCATGACACAGGGTCGAGTTCTGAGTCGACCTACCTTTTCCCTTATATTATTTCTAATCTAAAATCATGTTTTCTCAATTACAAATGTAAGAGTCAGGTATGTGTATAGTTAGGATGCGTCTGTTTACCCTTCGAAAGATAAAAATTTCAGGAGTAGAAAGATCTGGCGTTACATCAGTCGATTATCCTTCATATAGTCACTTAGTTTTTCAAGATAAATTAGAGTTTCCTGATACTTCGTACAGTAAATACCATTATAGTCAGAATCCAATAAATTCATACTCACTTTTTCTTGACATATCCACCGCTATATACAGACAAATTCTTCACAAATCGCTTTAGAAAGAGAACGTATGCAGGTGATATAATGCCAGTCAGCAGGTGAAGGATTTTCCGAAACGGTAATTAAATTTAATTCAATTAAAACAAAAACTTGCGAAAACTGACTGCTTTATTCGTGCTTCTAGCACTATTTAACAGTGTTCGAAAATCGTTTAGTATGAAAATATTGCTAACATTGATTAAAAGCATTTACAACAACCGATTGTGAATTGAGGTGGATCGCACCCCATGGTAAACCATGTTACTTTTTTTCTCGGTGAAGTAAGGGTTAACTTAATCCTATATATCCACATACAATTGCAATGCTGAATAAAAACAGATGAAGTACTGCCAGCATATTCTCGTAGTCTTTACTTAGAATTATGCTAATTCTTAAAAGGAAAATTCAGAAAATTCATCTTAACAAATACGCTTGAGTTAATTGCATTAGAAAAGCAACAAACCAAACGGGTTAAAAAAGCGAAGGAAAACAAATAATTATATATTGTCTCAATTTCAGTGTAAAAGGGGAACTATTTTTCAAAACTTGTTTGTTCAAGAATAGTTCCTGACGCTGACGGGTGATGTGATTTGTGGATTGATCCTAATAAATTCAATGTGTAATCGTCAGCTGCCATGTCGATGTCAGAAAATTGTCAATATAGCAATTGAATGGTAACTACATTCTACTCCACCAAAGTAAGTGATGTGAGGGTTAACCTTACACTTGAATTGATAAGCAACCACTCCTAAGAAGGAATTCGGAGTAGGCGATTTCAGACTGTGTGCTGATTTTCTGGTATTAAATACAAACACAATACTGAGGTCATAGATTCCTGGAAAATATTGATTCAAGCACTTTTTCAACCTTTTTAAAACTTTTTAAACGATACCTTGCCATATATGGTACTTTTATGCAGAAGCGTCTATGTATGGTCAGTTCGGTCATGAAGATACTTGATCAAATTTCGACCACAAAAAATGTTTGATATGCTTATGAAATCAGTTGGATATTCATTTATTTGATGAGTACAGTGACCTCTTTAAGAAAATTTACCTGAGAACTACAAACACTGCATGCCACATGCACTAGAGTGAGTAAGAGGTCTCCCTTCCTAGCAATTGGACAGATAGCATTGGAATGGTGCATTCACAGAATTAATGCGCGAGCTTCGATTTCCTAGAAAGGAAGGGTTATATGTAACCTAAATATCGAAATGACACATCACAGAATTATACAACTTGCATCTTCTCGAATGGATAACTCGTGTATTACTTGCTATTGGAAATGGCAAACAATAAGCTGTTAGCAGAGGACATCAGAGCCAGTGAGAGATGCGTGCATGCTGTGATGTCACTTCGCACACATCAAAACACACACCGATGCTTGGCTTCGATTCAATGTATGCACTATACAGTGAGGACTGACTGAGAAGACGATGGTGAAATCATCAAGTGAACTAATTTCGCACGCCTGCTACTTTTTTAATAATGATCGAAAGAGCCAACATTATGGAGAAAACGTGTGCACAATGATCTGAATTCTTCGAATCTGAAGGAATTTTGGCAATCGAAGCACTTTGCTGGAACTCACATTAATCCGCAAGCGACGCACGACTTTTTTCCTATCTCTGTAAGGTACATGTATTAGGAATTCCTTTTTGCCCATTTAATAGGTTCCTCGATGTGCCGGTGATTTCGTATTAATCACACTTCTAGCAAACCGAAGCAGATAAACAAAATATTTTAATTTTGTGGGTGGATTAGGTTAGTGGAAGCAGGTTTTCTATAACAAGAATATTTTCAGAAATATTTATGTTAATGTCTATAAATAGAGACGACCAATGCGTCTTGAATTCGCATCATCCGTCAGGAGTCATTCTTGATCACATAAATCTTCTTTCAAACTAAAATTAGGATCAAGGTGACATTATTTGTTTCCCTGAGCTTTAGCCCCTTCTGTTTGTTGTTGCTCTATTGCAATTTACTAAAGGCATTTGCTACGCACTTTTCTGAATCTTCCTTAACTTTGTTCACCTTCTTTCGAACTTTGGAATTCTTGAAAACTTGAGTCTACTGCTTAAAGCATGGAGTAAAAATGCGCAATTGTAGCAGATTTATGTAGGGGAACAAACATCGTGTCCGTTTGTGTTCGCATTTTAATAGTGAATTCTGACATTCGTTTGTACATAAATAGCAAAACACTATTTTCGATTTCATGCTGCTTCTATACAATAACTAAATCTGCACCACTGGTCTCTAAATTTCATTAACTGAATGCTAAATGTGCTGGGGCCCTAAGAACATCCTTGCAAACTCCAGTGCCTCGGGCGAATAGATGGACAGTGGTTGTCACTGACTCCTATCGAGCATCATGCACATACAGTACATTGATTGATGCCAGAACACTGATTTGATTCCTGAGTCTGATTTCAAGACGAGAAGAGACATCAATTACAGCTGCTAGACAGAAGCTATGAAATATGTACAAGATTGTTCTCGCAAACTGATAGCCATCTCAGCACTTGATATTCTGATAGCAATACTGTAGACTACATTGTGAGAACAATATTTTTACAAGCCATATAGATCCGAGGATATGGTTGAATAAATCATTAATGCAGAATTTTATTCATCAATTCATCACTAAATGTAATTTTAGTGTTAATATTTACACGGTATTTGATAAGTACAAATATGAAGTCACAATTCAGGTAAGTAGCAGTGGATTGACAATGTTGATTCAGGGGTTGAAGAATAATTCGCGTGTAAATGAATAGTTGTATCTAATTCAGATGAAGTAATATATCTTTTCTGAGAATTCGCTATTTCGGCATTCTTTTTATTGGAAATTCGCTGTACTTGGAATCCACTATTACAGGATTCGTTTTATTGGCACTTCGCTGTTTCGACATTCGCTATTTTGGGACGAACCAATACAACAGTGACTGAAATTCCCCCTTCTTTAAGGCTCAATAATGATACCGGTGGAATTATCAAATACTTGTCAGCTTAGCTTAGATTCAAGCGTGATGATCACTGGATTAGTAACCCTTTGATCGAGATTAAATAATTATGTAATATTCAAGTCACAAACACACATACACTCAGAGTTTCACTCATTCATCTCCACCAGCTCGGTCAAGTATGCTTAAATATAGGAGAAGATATTTCATCTGAGGTTTGATCAGACAAATAAGCTTGGTTGGTTTATGTAAAAGTTCTATAGTCAAAAGTGATCATCAGACCATATAGACTAGCTTTGTGTGAGTCTGCGTAATAAAGCACCGACTCATGTCTATAGAGCTCTCTCCTGCACGAATGTGCAAATCAATCTCAAAGAGGTCTCGACTATCCAAATCAAGACATTAATGATAGATCTTTCATTAATTATATACATATTATATATATAATAAAAATATAATATGAAATAATAAACATAGATCTGTTATCAAATCTATTCGTTAGGTGTGCTGCAGATGATAGTATAGGAGCCCTTCGAAAAACATTCTGGAAAGACTGAGTACCGTACACTTGGATATCACCGGACTAATCCACAATCGGTTGTTATCCTATCTCCTGATTTCCGCTTTCGATATGCACGTTGCAAGTTTCTCATGAATTTATAGAATTCATCGAAAATCGAATAAAATCATCGATTTCGTAACCTTTGATGTACTGCAATCTAATTCCCCTCAATTTCTCTACTGATAAGTCGAGGTAAGAAGGATCGACCCTCAATGTCGAAATAGCTAGTCTGTCTCAACGACAAACAAATGACACGCGAATAAACGTATCTGCAAATTTCATGCTGCAACCACAGCTGTCTAAACCAATTAACCATAACAACAACCAATTAAATAATCAATAATCGACGCAACAAGCGTTTTCTCATTGCTCTTTTGTACATTTTTCATTTCTTCTGGTACTGCTAAGTGCACTGATTAATGCTGTGCAGGACCGGCCCAGGGCATGAAAATATGAAGCTAGAAGAAACGAGCAAGAACCGAACAAAAATAAAACTGACCCTAGCCGGGAATGGGTGAAAGCTACTTCTCCCTGAGATCACATATTCGGTCTGCCAACGTTTCTAATCCGAGTTCATCAGACTAACTATCGTCACTTATAGCCTCTCCAACTGATAGCGAGACGGTGCTGACATAGAAATTTGCTGCAGCACTGTGATGCTTTCAATACGGATGCCCTTCCTGCCGACTTCCAATAACACTTTCGGGGCTAAAGATCGTCACGCCAAGCACTTGATCACTGTGCCACCGAGACCACAAAGCAATGAATGAGCCTCTGCGACAGCAAATACACTCACAGGTAATTGCTGAGCAATTTTATAAGTGGTCTACATGACACAGTGGTTAGGTGCTTGGACTAGCGATCTTTTGGTTCAGAGGTCAAGTCCCGAAAGGCTCATTGGAAGTCGGCCACAAGGACATCCTAACTAACCACATCGCTCCATCTAAAGTCTGGCTATGTCAGCACCGTCCAAGGCCAAGTGTCAAGATCTATTTTTACAGAACCCGATTAGTTGAGGCTGTGGAGACATTGGAGACGGAAACATGAACGTATCGAACTTGCGCGAAAAAGTTTCATCACAACGGCCACCTTATCTTTCCATCGATGATTTCTTCACGACGCCAACATGTCGTCATGAAAGAGAATAAATCTTCCCCTAGTGAACTGCACAAAGATACAAATCTTTTCTGGTGACTTGCATCCAGTTCACGAGAAGAAATGTTATTTACAACAAATTCGATACAACGATCTGAGTAAACTCATTTTCACTGAGATATTAGACAAATTCATCCACCGTCCTGTCCTTTGATAATAGTGCGATTGAAAACCATTCATCATCCAGTTCGACGGAGCTTAAATGCGACAATTCTTCGGGTTATCAGTTGCTTTGAAAATGAATCAATTGTTCTCATTCCAAGTTCAAAATATCATCAACGCTCAAATTCTGAAAGTATCAAAGGCTGATTCTTCCTTTCATTCGACGATTAAAAAGTTGTAGTCATGCACTTAATATCTGATCAGGTCAAAATGGTGCACGTACAACGCTGGTCTTGATCAAAAATGTCCCGTGGAAAGTCTCAAAATGAAATTTAGATAATGTTCTTACTCCAATACGAATGGTAAATCCCAATTCTCTCCAGAAATTTATGGATTGCCAGGGAAAAACAATATGAAATGCAATAAAAGAAAATCGCCAGACGTTTTGGAGCCAGACCCTTTGTCAATGTCATGCTGAGGAAACCTTGCCTTTCAACTTCAACCGAGTGGAGCGTGAGATTAAAAAGGATGACAGCTCGTGAAACTTCTTCCACGCAAAATGTGCCCTCGATGTCACCGACAAGTCGTTACCTGCAGCACTTAAGGTGTCGCCGAGGTAGCAGAACGACTGAACCTTCTCAAACTCATGGCCATGCACAGCGTATCGATCGACGGCAGATAACTGAGGAAACCTCCGATTTGAGCAGACTCTGTACACGAAACCCCGGTTCATGGCAGGAAGCCTACTGGACAAGCCACTGCATCTTTTGTGGATCCACTTACTGCACCGATTGCAAAGATGGAGTTAGTAGTAGTAGATGTATATTTGTCATAGTGGAAATCAGCTTTACAATAAGTATACTACAGATAGGTTTCATACATAAGTCATTTATTCGAAAACACGAAATTAAATAAAAGAGAAAAAAGACAATGAATAAACGGAAAACAAAAAAAAACGCGGTCGTTGCTAGACACTATGTGAACACAATCTATTACAAAGAGAGATGCAAAACGGTAAGAAGGATCTCTGTTCATTTACTGTTCGTGAAAATGGCACAGCAAGTTTTTTAGAGTGTGGCAAAGTACGAGGAAGAAACTAAGTACGAGAAAGTACTTAGGTCACACAAGTCAACACCAACAACCAGACCACAAACCCCTGCAAGGTCAGTTTAAAGAAGTAGTTTCGTGGGTATTGGAGGTGGAGTTGCACATCATCATTTTTTTGACCCTTAGACTCACTCCCTCATCCCTTTTTGCGTGCTTCGCTTCCAGAAGAAGCTGGGTTAGACGTTTCCTGCTTGAGTTAAGACTTCCATTTCTGTCGATCACGGGCGTCCGCTTCCTGGGGTCCAACATGTTTTAAGTCTTCTTTTACCATTTGCTTCCAAGTCTTCTTTTGTCTTGGAGGACAAATAATCCATCCATTTCTCTAACTTCCTTAAAAGTTCTACTTTTGATGTTGACAGAAGAACTATGTCATCTACGCTAATAAGTTAGTTCGAACCTTCGTGAATGGGGTTTCGTCACTACAAATGTTGACAATCCTGATGTGAGGCAAAAAGTGGGGAACAAATTTAATTATCGAGAAGATGTTAATGGCACTTCTCGGCACTATCGAACATTTCTGATGTCATTTCTTAAATGAAGTTGCTATTTCCAACTAATGACTTTTATCAAATCAAGTAGGGGATGAATAATCTATAAAACGTTAATTAGATAGTTTATTTTCAGCATGTAAGCCAAAATTGGGAAGGTGATTTTTGAAACTGCGTGTAGTTAGACATTTTATCAAATTATTGCGAAGGCAGCTAAGAAAAATTTAGCTTTCTATACAGCCTAATACAAAAAAAGCTGCAGAGCGTCACAGCTTTCGTAGGTGACTATGTGTGATATTTTATCTTGTCACAGTAAGTCTCTAGAGTTAAGACATTCCTTTGAGGTCACAATTTCTTTTATATTGACAAGAATATCTTATATAACACTCAAAAAAGTTTAAATGTTCAACAGCCGTACACTGATTATCAGAAGCTTCATAACTTGATAAGCATTCGTGACATCCAATCTGAGAGCTTTCAATTTAGGTCACTTTTCATTTTTTATATTCATGGCTGAATGCCTCATGGGTATCGAAATTTCTTCCGACTAATCATGTGTTCCGCAAATGATAATGTCATTGAAACTTCCAACTGTGCAAAAATAACAGAAACGAACACTACAGCAACTGAGCACATGTTCAGTAATTGCAGAGCGAGAAATTCCTAAATGACCATTTAAGAACCACCTGGGTATGTGCTCCCGCGCTCGAACTGTCAGGGGTCGTGACGTCCGTCCAATATAGGTTGATCCACAACCACAACGAAAAGAATAAATAACAGAAGACGTGGCGGCCACTGGCAGACGATCTTTAGGAGAAGCAACAGGAATACAGTTGGTCTTAAAAATAATTATGGGTTTTGCGGCAGGAGCAAACTTGGCCAGCAGTTCATCGATCGATTTGCGAATGAAAAGACTAGATTTGTCACCATAGAAAGGCAAGTTGACATAAACAGCCTTTCTTTCAGCGGTGGCAACAGAAACATTATTGATCTCAGTGACTTTATATTGATCGATGAAGTGCTCAGGATAAGCATTAGACTTCAAAATAACACGAATGGTATTGAATTCTTGGTCTAACATTTCATCAGAACAAATACGAAGCGCACGAATAAATAGAGAACGGACAAGGCCTCTTTTATAGGCAATGGGCACGAAACTGTGAAAACTCATGTAAACACCTGAAAAAGTTGGTTTACGGTGCACTGTGGTACACAGTTTCCCGTCAGGCATGCGTTGTATAGAAACATCAAGAAACGGTAGTCTGCCCTGCTCTTCACATTCATAAGTAAAATTTATATGAGGATGAAAGCTATTGAAAATGTCAAGTAAAGATTCTCCTGCCTCCCTGCTCCTCACAAGAGCGAACGTGTCGTCAACATAACGATAATACACATGACACAAGGAATCAATATGACTAGACAAACTACTCTCAAGGTTTCCCATGAAAATGTTGGCAAAGAGAGGGCCGAGAGCACTGCCCTGATCAGACGAAGTTCCAAGTTGATCAATGCCAGAAAGACCAGTCAGCTAATATAGCCAAGAGTATTTCTGACACATTACTCAAGCTCAAGAGAAAGCAGGTGATTTCGGATTACACTTACAAGGAACTGACGACTTCATCCAATGGTATCCCACGCCTCTACGGTCTTCCCAAGACGCACAAGTCTAATGTGCCTGTTCGTCCTATCTTATCGATGACAAAGACTGTTTATGAGAATGTCTCAAAATGGTTGGCATCTTTACTCAAACCTGTTGAGAGGTGTTTCTCGAACTTCTGTGTTAAGGATTCGTTCACTTTTGCAGAAAGCATTCGTGGTATTGATTCATCTGCCACGTCTATGATGTCTTTTGACGTTAGTGCCCTTTTCACTAATGTTCCCGTGAGTGAGACTATCCAGCTCATTGTTGACACGGTAAGAAAGTGTCCTAACCTTTGTGGAATCCCTGCCGACATTCTGAGTGAGCTTCTTTACAAGTGTTCTAGCAATGTGCAATTTTTATTTGACGGTCAGTTTTACCGTCAGGTAGACGGTGTAGCCATGGGCAGTGCTCTCGGCCCTCTCTTTGCCAACATTTTCATGGGAAACCTTGAGAGTAGTTTGTCTAGTCATATTGATTCCTTGTGTCATGTGTATTATCGTTATGTTGACGACACGTTCGCTCTTGTGAGGAGCAGGGAGGCAGGAGAATCTTTACTTGACATTTTCAATAGCTTTCATCCTCATATAAATTTTACTTATGAATGTGAAGAGCAGGGCAGACTACCGTTTCTTGATGTTTCTATACAACGCATGCCTGACGGGAAACTGTGTACCACAGTGCACCGTAAACCAACTTTTTCAGGTGTTTACATGAGTTTTCACAGTTTCGTGCCCATTGCCTATAAAAGAGGCATTGTCCGTTCTCTATTTATTCGTGCGCTTCGTATTTGTTCTGATGAAATGTTAGACCAAGAATTCAATACCATTCGTGTTATTTTGAAGTCTAATGCTTATCCTGAGCACTTCATCGATCAATATAAAGTCACTGAGATCAATAATGTTTCTGTTGCCACCGCTGAAAGAAAGGCTGTTTATGTCAACTTGCCTTTCTATGGTGACAAATCTAGTCTTTTCATTCGCAAATCGATCGATGAACTGCTGGCCAAGTTTGCTCCTGCCGCAAAACCCATAATTATTTTTAAGACCAACTGTATTCCTGTTGCTTCTCCTAAAGATCGTCTGCCAGTGGCCGCCACGTCTTCTGTTATTTATTCTTTTCGTTGTGGTTGTGGATCAACCTATATTGGACGGACGTCACGACCCCTGACAGTTCGAGCGCGGGAGCACATACCCAGGTGGTTCTTAAATGGTCATTTAGGAATTTCTCGCTCTGCAATTACTGAACATGTGCTCAGTTGCTGTAGTGTTCCGAATGACCCTATCAGCAAGTTTGAGATTGTATGCCACGCTTACAATGACCGCATTTTACGTATCCTCGAGGCATTGTTTATTAGACGTGATAATCCCAACCTGTGCAAGCAAAAGAACCATGTGATTAATCTTCGCTTGCCATGGTAATCGGGTGACTCACAGTCTGCCGCTGCTATCGCGTGTTGACCTGTATCTCAACTTTCTCCTTCTTAAAAATGTCTATCTTTCAATGTAATTTCACATGCTGGGTTACCTTTGACAAGACCAGTCGAAACATGTCAGGTTTACATTTTTCTTCCTAATTTCAATAAACTTTATTATGACTTCGATAGCATTCTGTGCGCTTTTTATTTATAAAATTACAAACAGGCACAATTGTTTCAATAACAGAAACATCCAAAATAACCGGTTTGAGAAATTGGATTTTTATCAGTTAATGCATCAAACATCCCATCCACAGAGAGGCCAAATGCCTGAAGAATTATCAACAATGAACGATCACACAAAAGAATGAACCAGACACAATTTAAGTCTTATCAATGAATGACTTATTCGACGTATATAAGAGCATAACTGTGAGAAAATTAGAAATAAAAATCAATTCCAATGCAATATTTTAACTGAAATATTTATGGTGAAAAGGTTCAGAACATACCCCGCTTTGTGCGGTCCGCTAATTGAGTAGGTCGTAACGGCTCTTCCCAATGAGGATCCTGATCTGGGCCTATGAGATCAGGCGGATACATTGGATTTCGAAGGTAAACTCTGTGAATAAACGAGAAATCAATTAATGAATAATCACCATCACTGATCGATCATATATTGCGAGCAGATTTATTCTCTCTTTCAGAATTAACGCTACATTTGTCTCAAGCCGCTTCCCACTGCGCTGTTCTAACTTTCTAAATAGAAACCACTGCATTCTGGATAAGCAAAGCAGGAGACGATTTTATTAATTTCTATATTCAGAGAACATTTGTGTCAAATATGTTTTTGATTGTAATTGATCATAATTCTCAGTTCAATCTTTATCTCAAAAATGATTCAAATGCAATTCACGTGTTTTCTATCTTCTATGATCATTTTGATTTTCCACCATGGCCGCATTTAAAATGCAGACACACTTTCATTTCTAGACTTTATGCGACACAAGACCGAAGACTTTGGATAGACGACATTAAACCTTGGTTTCTGAAAAAATCTGAAAAAGAAGATAAGGAAGTACATGAAGATAACACTGAAAGATAACACAACAGACGATTTGATGGTATATCTATGTTTCAAAAAATACATAGACATATCTTACAGATATCAGAATAGCATGCTTCGATATTCGCTGCATTCTTTCCTGTCGCAGATCGCAAGCTTGTTGAATTTTATGAACACAGCTTCCCGAAGATGGAAGCTTATGTCATTTTTCTGAAGCCAAAGTAGAGACATTGAAAAGGAAGATACAGTATCATGAGCAAATAGGGAAGCTAAGAAACTAGGAGAGTAAAGTTGCTTCTGCGAGAGGAAAGATTCTTCGGATGCTTTTTATATTAATAAAATTCCACCAATAAATTGCCTTCCGGCTTTGTCAAGGTAGGAAATAAAACTGATAAGCTGGCCAGATGAGAATCAAAGAACCTAAAAAGTAACTCATAAAATAATACTCAATTAGACAGAGAAAGCCAGGCCATAGCCCTGACAACTGTTCATCAAAACATTCTGAAATCGGTGAATGTACATACATAGATTCAATCGTCAGCCTTTTCCTAACATTCCGAAGTCCAAAATATAAAATTGACCATGATATAGAACTTGATCCACCAGAATGACAATTTTGAAAATGTTGATAGACAGTGCTGTCATTAGTTTTTTTACAAATGTTACTTAACTCTAGTTTTAATGTAGCGAGAGGTTCTCCAAGAAAGTCATGTACACTCGCCGATTTCAGAATGTTTTGATGAATCGCTGTCAGGGCTATAGCCTGGACTTCGCTGTCTAATTGAGTATTAATGAGTTATTTTCATGTTCTTTGATTATCGTCTGGCCAGTTTGTCATTTTGATTTCCAACTTGACAAAGCCGGAAAGCGATTTATTGGTAGAATTTTATTAAAATAAAAAGTATTCAACGAAATTTTCCTCTCGCATGCTGATATCCCGAATCCCTTACCTTTAATAAAGTTGCTTAAATTTGAAAACACTTGAGCACTTTATAAATTTGGGCAAATTATGCGGCTGACATTGATCTCAGAACATGCATTGCATTTTACGAGCCATATTTGGTATATGACATTCGTTCGGAGACACAGTTTGTCGTTGTTTAACCGGTTCACAGTTCTGGAATGTTCTTTATAATTTCATAATCAATTTATTTTTAAAAATGTGTTTATTTCAAGTTTGTTGTATACAGAATCCGAAAAGAAAGGAATCTGAAAGTGAAATGCACATTGCCTATACTAAGGCAGATTCAATTTTGAATTATAGCTGTACCACATAATGCTCTCCAAAACTCTTTTTCATGTGATCACGCCGTAATAACGGTGAAGATGGCATATACAGCTTCGTTGCAATTTTAACACTTACTACTTGAGCTTCGATGCAACAAAAATAACACCCACTCAATAAAAGTCTAGAAGCACTTTGCGTTCTTTTATAAATTGAATGTTGTTCCATTTGTAAGGAAACTCGCTGAAAAAGATTTTCAATATGCGATTTATTTCGAGCCCTTTCAATCGTTGCACGCGACCATCATCGGAAAATGTCACATATTGAAGAGCGATCAGTTTCAATGAAAGTATATTAGGTAGAGTAGTAAGTCAGTATTAATTAAATCCCCAATGATATGCAGTTTCGATTTTATTAAATGAACTCGAGTTGAAACCCAGTAAAATGTGAGATGCGCAAATTTTTACAGTGTTGAAGAAATTACCACGGAATTGACTGATCATGATAGCAATACAGAAGGAGGAAGAGCATTTTACAGATTCTCCGTGGATTTGTAGGAAGAGGCAATGCTTTTTGAACTGGCTTTTCGATGGGTTGTTTCAATTCTCAGATTATTAAGCGTGATCATACCACAATTAAACTGTCCGCCACTGAAAGAGCAAAGTATCACAATCAAAAACAATGATCACAATTAACTTTAAAAGATGCAAATGGGTCCACATTACTAATCAGATTCAAGAAATGAAGCATAAATTTAGTGTATCATAAAATCATGTAGATCAAAATTGAATCAAAAACTTGAAATTTCAGCCAAAAAGCACACTAAGATCTTAACTTTGGATGAAGACATGCATTATGCTGCGGTTCATGAAATTTCATTGATAATCAGCTTAATTTCCGTTTAATGAAGATATCTGGTAGCAGATTTTCATTCATCCAATAAGATATCCAATAGCACTACTTATATAGAACTGCCAAATCGCTAGTATATAAGCACTACGAATTTGCAAAAAAATGGCTTTGTAAAAATTGATCAAATATTTTTTTTAGACCGCAGGAACGCAACCTCCTCAAAAAAGTAAATCTTTTGAAACAAAATGTTCACTTTTTGCTGACATACAGTGAGCCGACACTATACTTCTATATACTTGTTGCGCGGGTTTCCTAGCAAAAGAAACTAAGATAAATAAAAAAAGTACACAGATTCATGTTTGCACACGTGTGTGAGAGAGGGTTTGCACGAGGACCATGCATGTGTGTGTGTGTGTGTGTGTGTGAGAGAGAGAGAGAGAGAGAGAGAAGTAGGAAGTCATCGCAGATTCCACGACGACACACATCTCATACATCACAATGTTATTGAAACCCCTTTGATAGGATTTTAATGAAAATGACGGATAAAGGATTCCACTGGGATATCAGGAAGTAGAGATCTCATCAAATGTCATTCATTGTGTCAATATTAACCTCCAGACCACTAGGGATCCAATATTCAATAATGCATATTCAAAAGAATGTCTCAAAACCTTCTCTCATTATTGGGATATTGATTAAATATGTCAGGAATGTCAAACGCGTCTCCTAATTGTATCGATGCAGTCGTCTTTCTCAGGTTCCTTAATTGGCATTCGTTGCAGAATATCACTCAAATAAACAATCAAAATTCTATTATAAAAATGTCAAAATCGTTATATACATTCCTTCCTACTTCGGCGACTGATGTATGCTCCCACAGTAAGCTAGATTGCGTTACTCCACAACACAGAGACGAGGGAAAATTTTGTTGTCTATTTTAGTCACAAGACATTTGAACACGATATTTTCCGTCACTATTTTCCGGGAAAAGCAGTGGCTACACTTTTACAAAATGATAAGGTTATTGAAATTTTCACTCACTTGACTTTTACGGACATTATTATTACCCTTTAATATTTACGTTATCTCATTCTCCTTCAAAGCCAAGAGGTGCGAGATTTCAAAGCTGTGACAATTTTACACTTAACATTATGTTTCAATTTTTGACTGGGTTATTCGATCAAAATCGAAGTATTGTGAACGAAATTACATCTCCGTCGACTATAATATGAAATCAGCTGAATTTTCTTCTCTTGATAATTTCGTTTCATTTCTAAAAGAATACATTTGCTTACATGAGAAGCAACACATCGCAACAAATCATCTACATGTATGAATATATTGCTCTACAAATGAATTATTTAGAACAAAGATAGTACCAACAGGAAGAATAACAGAGTGAAGTGTTTCATTTCTGCAGACTTCAACGGTAAACTACATTTTTAGAAGTCACGATCCTCTTTTGTCATCGATACAGTGCATTTCCATCAGAAAAATTGCGCATGTACAACGTATCCGAACATCACATGAAAACAATTTAACTGACGAGAAAGTTAAGAAGTACATTTGCATCATACGGCAAACTCACTACGAATGCAAGCTACATACGCAGACATCAGCAAAAACTGATTTTTGGTTCTAATATCAATTATTTTTCTTGTGGTCAATTAATTGTATTTTCAAATTTTATAAATCAATTATTTCAATTAATTGTGGCAATGTCACATTTTTTGCAAGCTAAATGATTTGGATTCACAACAAAAAGCGGTCTAATATCTTTATATCTAAAATATCGCAAACCTACTTCCATCCAGTGTAAATCTGTTAGACTAAATTCAAAGATGTGAATCATGTCTCCAATTGCTCTCTGTTTGTGCCATTGGTGTGACACGGTGAAGGTGTGAGCTCGTCTCCATCGCTAACCTTGGTTCGATTCCTTGGTCATGTTGATGCAGTCGTGGTGTTAAGTGGCATCTAGACTGGAAAAAGCTGTTTCTGACGTTACAAATTCGACATTAATGTGTTCCGCTGAATATCAAGAACTTGGATATCTAAGACAATGGCGCATCAGATTTTGCCCTTTTGTTCTATATCCAACCAGAGCCGGATATCTTCCAAATCCGCAGGAATCCAACAAGATTATGATTATGTGAAAAGCCATTACATTAAATGTGGTACCGCTATTCATTGTTCTTCTATATAGCATAGTTTAGGTTTGAATAGCTGTCCATAATTCAGCATTTTCATAATACCGCTATTGTAACCACAGAATTAGATTTAATTAAATATTTAATTCTGTGATTGTAACAATATGCTCTTGTGTAGGATTAGATCAGGTACGAAAAATCAAGTCCATCCTCTACAATCCTAACTAAATCAAATCTATATTTGTGACTTGGCTGGGATGCTTTGGTGGACACTGATCGACGCTACTACTCTTAATATCAGCAGTCACATGTGACGAAATATCTATTCGCTGATTATAATTTCCATGACAACTGATATACTGATGATGAAGACTTGATCAGACCATTCGACATCGGTCGCATGTATGCGATCATAGCTCAGTCGGTCAGAGCGGCAGATCGGGATAACCTGGGGTATCAGGTTCGAGTCTTACCTGCCGAACATCTATTCTATGGCAGTTTGATTTATCGATTATCTTATTCCATTCATCGTCTGACCACATCACGATGCTTCTACCGAATTCCATATCTTCCTGATAGGACGCTAGGACAGATAGACGACCGTGCGATGTGCACGCTGCGGAGATAGGTAGAGTATGGTCTCATGTAAATTAATTGCAAGCAAGTAATGGTAACATTAATCATCACTAATCATTAATAACTTTGGCAACATTAAAGCCCGCTGCAGCGATAAGTTAAATAAGTGTCACAAAAGGATGCACAATAATTACAAGGCTCTATGTTTACTCATTCTGGGGATGGAATGTCGCGTATTTGTGTATGTGCCTAATACAACTCTACTACAACCTTAATATTGAGCATTCTGCAAGTACCACGAATAGAAACGCGATAGTCCTACCGTATATTCTTGCAAACATTCATCTGGTTCGAGAATGTTGATTAATTGTCTTGTATTATTGGATGTGTTCAAGCCGAAAGCTAACGGCTTCAATAAATGGGAATAATTTGCATTGTAGAAGATATTAAGTAAATCTACAACATCATAAGTCAGGATTCCAAGCACTTGTAAAACATTAATGCAAACCTTAATATATTTCGATCAGCTCTTTCAGGTCGCATACGGACTTCGGGATTTCAAGTTCACCGGTTTTTCTAGGCTTTCAAACGGTGCATATACGTCTTGTAGAATTACAATATTGGTTCATCATTCGAACTGATTTTTACACCAAAATCTAACAAGCTTAGTTCCTTGTTGTTCTGTGGTAGTGAACTTCCTTCCTTCCTTTCCGTCGAGCTCAATGATTTCTATCATTTGTAAAGAGATATCATTTTGCTTATCTATTTATGTTACTCCCTATGAATGAATGATGGTTGAGCGTCACTTTTCCCACATACTGGGGGCTTGGACGGTGCTGATACAGTCAGACTTTAATCTGGAGCGTGGTGATCTTTTAGTCCTTCCTGACGACTCGGGGCTCGACCTCTGGACCGAAAGATCGCTAGGCCAAGCACTTAACCACTGTGCCACGGAGACCACCTTTGAATTTTCAATTATGTCTCCCTGCAAAATCCTTCCTTATAACAATGAACGAAGAGATCTCTGATCGAAATACATAAAGGTTTCCAACAAAAAAGAAAATTTTACACGCACATTTGTACTTAAATTCCTAATTGATGATATTTTTAAAGAAATTATCCAAAGTCTCTTCACAGATCTACAACATTTCTTCACAATTGTGAAGTCAATCGTCCTTAATGCAATTTACAATTTTGTCGTCTCATTCATCAAATCCAGTGCCCCTCTAACCCTAGATCCTTTAACCAGTCATTGGTCGTGTCCAGTCTGGAATATTTCGGACCGTTGAAATCTCTGAGAAATAGTAGATCATTTCATCAACTTGAGTTGAAGAATTTTGTAATTCAAGTCCGGCTATGTATTCTTCTTATACTCGCACCATCTACACAACACTTTGATGACTGGAAAAAGTAAATTAGAAGAAGAGCGTGTTACTTAAACATGCCGCTAAATTGAGGTAAGTTTCGACATAGTCGCGCAGGTTTTGAGGTAGGCGTGCGAACTAAGTGCAATGGGGCGGAGAGGAAAATTTCAGTAGGCCCCAAATAAAAAGAACTATTCAATTTTTTACTTCATCTTTAACAACCTAAATGAAACGATCTCTTATTGCATCCAACAAACGTGATATATACAGATAAATCACTCTGAAATTTTTTGCATAATGATTTACAAAACTATGATAAAGAAGTCAGCAAATATACTTAAAATGAAGATGAACACAGGTAAAAAAGTATGTCAATTTACAAATATATGTATGATTTTGATTATGCAAAACCAATAAATTATTCAAAAATATTACCAAACTGCGTGTACATGGGGTCCATCATTTTCATAGGGTGGATGCCTATCATGTCCCAGGGGTTATTTATACTTTCAGGTTGAGCCACATCATGTTCTCAGAGTGCTCTACAAAGGTCCAAAGGTCCCTTATGTCTCAGCGATCATTCTCGTGCAAGATTAAACACCCATGCATATAAATAGATGCATTAAATTCAGCGACATGTAGAAAACATTTATAAAATTTTATGCAATGATGATTATTATGCTGTCGTTGAAACCCGGGTATTTGCGATGTTAAAACAATGTATGCTGTCAACTGCTTGCACATGAAAAGGACATTTTCCCAAACATATCTGAGTTAGACTGCAAACAATAAACAAGCAGCATGTTTACAGCCGATCAAATTGGGAGCATTTCTAACAACAAAATAACTGATGATATTATCAATTGATAATTCCGTAGCTTCTAAATAGAGAAAGCGCTGTGTGGTTAAACTAAGTTCTCATTATTTAAAGTAATTATGCCTCCTCTTGTGTTTATGTTGAAATATGAATGTGACCATGCACTAAACTTCAAAGAACTGAAATTGAGTAGGACGTTGATTCATAAGTAGTGCACCGTTTACTGTTCTGCATAATCATTACCTTAAATTTGCCAAAAACCGCAAGGAACTAATGGACTTCATTAACTTACTCGTCGATGTGAGAAGGACTGCCCCACTCATCCGTGCCGACACCATCTGAATGGCCGGTGTGCGCAAAGCTGTTCGCCAAAGGACGAGAAATATCCTTCCCAGTTAATTTCCGCTGTGTATCCACGATTGCGCGAGGAAATAGGCCAATTTCCCCTGTCCTGCGACTCTGTCCCATCCACCAGAAATGTTCCGGTCTGAAAAAAATTGGATATTGCTCAATTATCTAGACAGAGATGAATCCAAAGGACTGTTTGATGCTCAAATTTGCCTATAACTCGGAACACTCTATTTTCAAAGACATGGATAATTGATTGCGGTGTTTGAGAGGCAAGTAATAACATAATGAGTGACTGAACATCCAACATCAAGAACAGTATCGAAAGCTTCATATGCAGCCACACTAAGTTAAAATTACAAACAAGTCGAAGCTAAAAGTCTATGTATGCATACCAAATGAATATTAGCAAACTGCCGGGTTTCAATGATCCTGCAGACATTGAACAATTATAACGCGTAAAAAGTGGAGCAAAATTTTACTTGAAAATTGCATGAAATAAGTATTTCTTTTAAAAGCTCCTGTGAATGAAAGAATGCAACATTTACTTTGCTACCTCTTAAAAATGATTAAATCCTACAACAAGATCTTCCGGTATAACACAAATAATGAAAACGTAAGCACTGCATTTCAAATGAAGCAGTCAAGGATAGTGCCCCCATGCTCTTACGATGCCGATTCAGGAACCCGTAACGAAAGAACGATTTTAACCAAAACGAACAAAAAGAGCAGATCGACGTGGTTATAATGGTTCGACTGCCAAAATTGCTTGTAATTACTTAAATTACAGATGAAAAATCATAAATTTTATTAAAAAAAGTCTCACAACATGCGAGTTGCCAAAACACAGCTGTAACATAGACGCAATATACTAATTTTGTTTAGAACTGCAGATTTCCATAAATCCTACGATACTTAGCAGACAGCCTGCAGAGAATATGCCACGCTTCGCTGAAGGAATGCAATTCAGTATATTTTTTCAGTTAGTAAGTCAAGTGTCATACTTGCACACCTTGACAATAAGTTAATTCCTATGAACTCTAGGAAGGCCAAGAAACTGTATCAACAGGTGAAGGATACTGTGCCTTTTTCCTTTCAATCTCCTTCAGCAGTGATTTTCAAAAAGACTAAAACATTAGAAATCGGATTTAATAAGTGCAATCACGTATTAAGTGTTATTTATTAAGTGAAATGAATAGCAGTCCATAATTGAATTAAATCGCGCTACAGCTAAGAAATTTCGAAGAGTTCAGGGAAGTGGATGAAAGCAAACTGAAACAAATAGCCTACTGGAAAGTCATGTAACAAATTTAATTATTTAAAGTCCAGTGCGTATAATATAAATTAATACCTAAAGCATAGAGATCCATGCCCCAGTACAAATTAGGATGCATAGTCCTTAAGAAAAAGGCTAGTCGACCCCAACTTCTATGGAGAAAGGAAAATAAATCAAAATTAAAAATCAGTTTCGTATCTACAAACTAAGGATGAGAACTCGGCATGAAGTATGACAAGAAGCTGTCCAGAACAATGAATGAAGAAAACAACGAATCTGAAGAGATCTAAAATAAAGACAATTAAAAAAACAAGAAATCCATAAAGCCAAAACATGCAAGTCACAAGCAAATTGAATGAATAATGACTGAGATAACGAAATTCCGAAGAGACAGAATCGCGTCTTTGTTATGTGTTAAGTTGATGGAGAATGTATTCTAATCGGTTTCGATAGGACACAAACAATTCACAATCCTGATAACCTGTTCCGAACTTCAGGGCTTCCTGATATTCAGTATATAATGTAGCATAACCGGGCTGTTCTTATAACATCAAAGCCCTAAATCAAGTCATAGAGTAGCTATATTAGGTAGAGTAGTAACTTAGCATTTATTAAATCTCCAACGGGCATAGTTTCACCATTGCCTGATTGAAATCAAAAATCAAATCTCTCCCTTTTTATGTCACGAGGTTTTATTGAAAATAAAATAAAGTGACCCTTGAGACAGTCTTTGAGACGAAACGCGTCGGGTCATTTTATTTTATTTTCAATAAAACCTCGTGACATAAAAAGGGAGTGATTTGATTTTTGATTTCGATCAAGCAATGGTGATTTTAAAAACCTCCCGTTCAGTCACCTACTGAAGGGCATAGTTTCGAATTCATTAAATGAACATGAGTCGAGACCCAGTATCACCTCTGAGATATGCATATTTCTACACTTTTGGAAAATTAACACGAATATGATTGATCATGATAGCAATACAGAATAAAGAATAGTACTCGTATTCCACAAATCCTCCATGTCATGACAACTTGGAGAGGTACTAAAGTTTGTCTAATTAGCAATTCGTTGAGTTACCATAACTATATAGGATAGATTAGAATAAGATAAGTTTCTTAAACGTGATCATATCACAAACTGCCACTGAAAGAGCAAAACATCATAATTAAGGAGGCTTATCACAGTGAGCTTCAAAAGATGTACAAAAATGATTCAAAAAATGTACAAACATTGCTATTCAGATTCACGAAATGACGCCTTGTGAATCATAAAATCATGTCGCTGAAAATTGAATTAAAAACATGACATCTTAGCTAAGAAGCACAATGAAATCTCAACTTTTCCTTGAAGACTTGCAGGGACTTCATTATAATGTGGTTCATGAAATTTCCTAGATCATTAGGTTAATTAAGATGCTTGTTAGCGAATATTTATTCCTTTTGATATTCAACTTGTTTCATACTACTAATAAAGGGGCTTCATCTCGGTAGTATACAAATTTGCAAGATTTTAGCTGCTTTAAAATTTCTCAAATAATTTTTTGTACCGCAGGAACGTAATCTCCGCAAACAACTGAATCTTTTCATTTAGAAATGTTCACTGTATACAGATACTTGTTTGAGTCGACACTCTGCCCACATGTACACATACTCTATGAAACAATTGTCTGATTCAATCAAATAAATGGTTTGAGGATTAGTCTATTGAGAAGACTTTTCAAAATGCAACACATTCCCTGCTACATTATTCTCCACCGTTTACTGAACTGAGCGCAGCTAAGAAGTAAATCGAGATTCGGTCTGTCGTTAAATGAATTCAAACAACACGCATGAAAGAAACTCGTCAGGGAATAGAGTCAATATGAACAGCAGAATAATATCGAAAGTTAACAACTGCGTTTAATATCAACATGTTTCATTCCCACAAGGCAGTCATCTGATCAACTACATGTACGTGACTTCTTATCGTCTTCTCATTTTCTCAAGTGTCGGCTAACTTTGAGTCCTCATGATAGCCACAGACGCGTCTTTAAGTAGTCGCAACAATATTCAGACTAGAAAGTTCACATGAATGATCATAAAAGCACGGTGTCTGATTTCACAAGACTATATAGACAAAAGTGATCATCTTGTTATAATCTAACATCAGTTGAAATCATATAGAAAGTAGCATGCATTTTAGCAGCATACAATCAAGAAAGTGATTCATTTTCAAAATTTTGCATTACACTTTCGCGACTTTACACGAAGGCAAGTCGCATCACAGCTATATTTATTTGTGCATCAGATTTTTGGAGGAATCAATGTGATGTGCCCAGAAAAATGTTGTATCGTACAATCGCGATTTTAAGCGCATGCGCGTTTAAGCGCAAATCGCTAGTTTTTATTTTATTGTGATGCAGATGTGCATTTAGTTCGCTTCTAAACGCATGCGCTAATATCCGAATGCAAGAGCACTCTAGTCAATATGATTTTCTTGTTTCTTACTGTAGATTATATGATCATAGGGACCTCCATGTACAGCACCATAATGAAATTTAACCATTAAATTTTCGACAAACAATAATTTTCATTCCACATGTTGAATTCCGATTCCAATAGCAGCATTCATTTCGTTTTTAGGTATTGTTCTTCGAGGCAAATAATGCTTTAAACGTCACTAATTACGGCATGAAGTACCAGTAGCCTATAATGTAATCTTACATTATAGCGAAGATAAATGTTGATGTGCTTAATTCAATAATGGATTAAAACATAGTTTAATAGATAATTACCGGTGTTTGATGATTTCTACAATGTTTTATTTTACTTTGAAATGAACAACGGTAAGATTTATATGGATTAGTAGAACCTTTAAGTCATATTATAGACTAGCTTAATTGTTAAGATACACGTAGACCCAAGCATATTCAAGCTAATTACCATGAAATTTTGCTACCAACTAATTTAAACAAAAATAATTTTGCGACTGATGCATTTTTTTCCGGCTATAAGCGCATGCGCTTGAAATCGGGATAATGTGGTATTTCTATATTCATCAATTTACTCAAAAAATATAATCAAGAGAAAAAAGTCTGCGGTTTATTTTGAAACTGTACAACAGGTGGTGCTACTTACTTATAGGCCAGCATTGCAGTGTGGCATTGAGCCCAGTCCTCTACGTATCCGGTTGATTTTGAAAAGTATGAGAAAAAGCGTCTTCGGATACCATGTTATTATTTTATTGTGCGACGTTTCGCTCACCGAGCTTAATCATGCACAACGCAGCAGTGAAAGACCAGCGCAACAGCAGATAATACCTTACGAAGTAAGTAAGTCACAAAAGCAATAGCATCCAATCTCTATGCTAGTAAAACTTTTACTACTAAAAATGATCTATAAGTAGGTAGAAGTAGACTAAAATACATGAAACGTTTTGCATTATGCAGAGATGTAGCCATCATTCTTGTTAATCAGATTATCGCCTGCATTCACTATGTATTGCCTTTCTAGGGATTTTTTTAAAAAATTGATGCTGCTGGCGGTGTATAATTTCCCATTCAATAGAAATTACAGTACCAGCATGATCAGAAATAAAATGATCTTTGATCGCCGAAGGGTTGATCATGGAAACATGCTCCTTAAGTACTAATCATTCGGGATGTTTCACCGATATAAAATTTTTGGCACAATCTATATTGGATCTTGTAGATCAGGTTCTTCTCAAAGCATGAGTCGCGGCCATTCGTATCCAGCATATATATCCAGTTCATATATCCAGTAAACATATCCTTGCATTTATCTTATGTGTATTCAGAAAAGTTGATAATAGTATATACTGCTACCTGGAGGGTTATACGCATCGATGTTACCTAGGTTTTTCGAAGTCGTTTGTCAAACAAATTATCATCACTATTGTGGAGCTCTAAATTCAAAAGTTTACAAAATTTTTCACTGTGGGAGATCACCTGATTTATCAATTGTCGCAGTGACAGATCAATTGGATAACAAGCTGTCGTATTTGTCAATCCAAATTTCTGTGACCGCTGCAATTTGGTTGATCGGGATTGGAATACCGGGATCCCGAACGATCAGCGCCTTAAAATGAAATAGCGCCACACCCTCCTACCGGCATAATATATTGTTTATACAGAGACAAAAAATATGAATTAGGTTGATGAATCATCGATTACTTTTCCCGAGCTCAATTTATTCGAACAATAAATTTAATAACGCATTAAGTTCTACAAACTTGTCATAGTGATGCTTTGAATACGGATGCCCTTCCTGCCTACTTCCAATAAAACTCGAAATCAACAGCACG
>CAJQUW010008108.1:295000-298539 GCA_907163375.1 Prostheceraeus crozeri
TGCTTCGTGTTGGTCCCTCTCAGAGAAGGAGGTGTGTTTATGACGAGCATCAGGGCTTTTTTTAGACAGTAGCCAGTCACAGCTTCGGCGCCAACACCAGACCTTCTCATGTGGCTGGTATGGAACTTCCTCTGCACCTCTTCTAGTTTTCCTACTTCCTCTACCACGAATGACCTCCTTCAGCACACTAGAAGTTTTTATTCCGACTTCCAACGGGGAAGTGCTGTCATCGTTCGATTGCTGCTGGGGTGGAGGATTTCCTCCGGAAGCTTCAATGGCGCTCGGTTCTTTCAGGTCGAGATTCGGCCCCCCGCTGGTCGCTTTTTCGTATTCGAGTAGTCGGCCTAACCCTCCGAGTGATCGTTGTTCCCCAGTCCGTTTCTGACACTTGCTCCACCATCAGGACTTCAGTTCAAGATCTCCTTCGAAACTGCAGAACCTGCTTTCCCCGCGACAATTTGTCCCCTTTCCAGAGGTCCGAGCTGCTCCGCCTTAGCTCTGAGGATTCTGTGGTAGTTACTCCAGTGATAAGGGTAGTGGTTGGATGATCATGCCCCCAACTCACATTATGGAGGCGTAATTCCTTCCGTCAACTCAGCAACGAGAATCACTATCAGCCACTGGAGCGCGAGATCGATCGGCATGTACGTGACAGGCTATGTGGTGGCTCTTCTGAACCCACATCTATCAGAATGGTTTTTTTCTCACCAAACGCGAGTTTTCCGCGGCCTTGGAACCCTGTCAAACGTATGAGACCCCCGTCGCTTCTATCTTTTACCGAAGATTCATAAGACTGTTTGGGAGTATGGGGGTATGCCTCCTGGCCGCCCCATCGTCGGGATGTGAACCAAGCGTTACTCGTTCGTGTGCTATGCTTTTGGAACATTTCTTGGCAACCGCCCCATTGCTACGTTCGGCGAAAGAGCTTCGTTAAGGGATTCCTTACATGATCATCAGCTTGCTTCGCGACTTGCCAGTTAACGAGGAGTCTTTGCTGTCACTTGTGACGTGGCTGCCCTTGGTATAACCCAATATCCCTACTGAAGCGGGGATCCAAGCTGTAAGGAGGGCGTTCGAGAAGTTTCCTGACACCAGCCCGACCAGATCTTTCCCCCTCCTCTCGATGCTGCGGATTATTCTTACCTCCAACAGTTTCAGCTTCCGGGGGGAAAGTTCCTTCAAGTTCAAGGCACAGCTATGGGTTGTCATGTCCACTTTGGTCCCTCATACGCGACTATCTTCATGAACGATTGGGAAGAATCAGTTTTAATGCGTACCTACGGAGCCCACCTATCTGGATACGGTATATTGACGATATTTTCTTTGTGTGGGATGCGTGGTGCTTAGCCAGCCTCTTCCCCTTCGTGGAGTACATTAACTGGGCTTCTCCCTACCATCACTGTCGATCTGTGCCACGATTCAAAGAGTATTCGTTTCTTGGACCTTGGGTGATATGACAAACAGGGTAATCGTCTTGGTTTTAGAGTCGGGTTCAAGCCCAACTGATACGCATTACCATAGCCATCCTGAGTCCGTCTTCGTACCATCCGAAGAGTGGTTTTTTGTGGGCATCCTATTCAGTCAAGTGTATAGGTGGTGCACTCATTATTCAACTTATGAAGACTTTCAGAAGACGAAGAGTAATGTCCAACCTGTTTGGATCAACCAGAAGCTACACCCGGCTCTGCACATTAGAGACACAACCTGTCCGTCGAGTGTTTGCCCTCACGGGCCAAAGTCCTGGTAACTGGGACACCGGTTTCTTTCCGTGCAGTTGTAGCATATGTTCTTATGGACGTTTTACAGTGTAACAGTCCTTAATCCGTATACCAGTAGTCGTTTTTTATATTGTACATAGACCTTACCTGCCAATCAACTAATGTTGTTTACTACATACAGTGTCAAAGTGCAACATCGGTGTACGTCGGGTCAGACTTCCCGTTCCTTGTCTAAGAGAAATTTTCGGAAGCAATCTTACCACATTCGTAGCTCAACTACCTACCCCAGTCGTCTGCATTTTAACGGTGGTTGTATCTCCTTTGTTGATTTTTCCTTGTTTGGTTTGGAGCACTGCCCTCGAGAGGGTAAAAGACTTTTGAAAGAGAATGCTTGGATGACTCGCCTGGGTCTTTGAAACCTGATGGCCTGAATCAATCTTTGAATAAATTGGACAAGTTGCATTTAGTTGTTCCTTTCAGTGACTGCTCCAGCCGTGGTCGTTAAGTTATGTAAGGACCTAGTTTCCTGAGATCCCCGTGTGTGCATCTTTGACAATGCACCCCAACTTGGGAGAGATTACTTACGACCAACCGTTAGTCCGTCCCATTGTTGTTAATTCTTTCTATGTATTCCTTTCATACATATCGCTTTAACTTCAGTATGCCTAGTTCACGCATACCAGTATTAAAAACTCTTTTTTACTTTTACTTTACTTAGAAGCATATCAGATCTACCTTTATTTGTTGTGTGCATGCTTGTTTATATCTGCATGCCGAGTGTCTTCTGTTTATGCTCATTGCTGCTTATATATTGGGTGTGCATATCTTCTGTTTATTTCAGGCTTTTATTAAGTTAATGCTTTTTGTGCATGTATTTGTGTTTCATGTATTTAGATGCAGGCCATTTAAGTGTGCATTCCAGTGATGTTGTGTTATCAGTTAATGCTCCATTGCATGTCTTATCTGCCTTCTTCACATTTGAGTTCTCCAAGAGAGTTTCTGCTTTCCTTGCAGCGTTTTATTTGGCATAGAAAAAAGTTTAAATAACGAAACCGGTCTGCCATTAAACTCTTGAGTATTTTCCCTCATTACATGTACACTGGTTGGTCGACGTGCTGTTATCGGATTGTTGGTGTGGTCGGTGTGTGGATCTTGGAGGTTGCTTCGGCTGCCTCTCTCTCATCTTCTCTCTCGTCCCTCCCTCACTCGGTCTAGGACCCGAGCATGTCACGGACCTTCTTACAGCAGTTCCTACCAACCGAACAAGGCAATGGAAGGCGCCAACAGCCTCCAGCCAACCAACGCTACCAGCAGGCCTTCAAGTAATGGAGGGTCTCGTGTCGGCCTCCCTAGCTTGGTCCAGGGACTACCCATTGGAGCCATCGCACTGGCAATCAGCCCAGTTGGCAACCCTAAGATAATTATGGCATTCACAGCCAGTCACGGAGACGCACCTTCAATCGTTCCTGGTGGAGACTGATGCTAAGGAGATGCGTCCTCATCAAGATTCCTCAGCACTACTTTCAGCTCACTAAAGCATCACTTATCATAATCAAGTCATTTCATCACCGATCCATTCTGATGGATGGAATGCCTCCTTTCCCTAAGCTACGAAAGAAGAATCTCTGGTCGGCCAGTGTGAATCCAGCATTCAATAATGACTCATTTCCCGCGCCATGATGGTTTCTGATTAGGAAGGAATGGTCCCCTAGTCGCAAATGTCCATCAGTTTTTCCCCCCCCCCCCCCCCCCCCCCCCCCCCACCCCACCCGCTTTGTCAACAAACTATGAGTCCTTGAGTAGCGATTCCCAGGGAGACCA
>CAJQUW010008109.1:0-10000 GCA_907163375.1 Prostheceraeus crozeri
TTTAGGGTGGCACGACGAACAATCTCCATGTTGTCGGTTGCGGTCGTCTCTCGAGACCGGGGCCGGTTCGGCGTTTCTATGAGACGGATTATGTCGGTTATTCTATTGAGAAATTGGTACTCTTGGAGTTTTTAGTCCATCTCGCGACTTGAGTCGGTTGTTTCCTTGTATGACATAAGCCAGGTAAGGGCACTTTGGTCTGTTCTAATGGATGGAAATCTCTTACCAAGCAGGTAAGGTCGGAATTCGTTGAACGAGATTAGACCATATGGCCAACATTTTCTTTGCGGAGTGACCACAGTAGTTGAACTCTGGTTTTGTCATGCTAGCGGCTACCGTAAGCTACGACTCGCTCGAGGACCATTTTTGGACAGCACAGCTCCGATGGCTTTTATCGTTAGCAGTCTATGTCGAGGATAAGAGATCTCTGCGTTTCTCAGAGGAAATCAGTGGTAATGTTAATATCGGAACCACTACTGTGGCTTGAAGCGGAGTTCTTCGGAAAGCGGTTGGGGCATTTCGGTTGGTCCAAGCAAATCTTCCATTTTTACCATATGATTGGCGATGTAAGGTGGGGCCCAGCAGATTTTCGCGAACCCTTGAATATAAATCTACGATTAATAGCTGCAGAGTCCTATGAAACGCTCCGCTCCTTTCTTGCGTTTTTAGGAACGGGCCAGTTGATTTTTATTCTTCTCAATGGATTAGAGGGGTCTGTGTGGACCTTCCTTGCGGAGGTCTAACGTACGTCCAAGTGTATTTAACTTAAAATTTAAAACCACTGCGCATTTCTTAGGATTACAGTGTGCAAATTGACTACTTCACGGAATTTCTGCAAGGACAGCCTGCAGGAATGAGTCAATTGATCTCTCAAATGTCCTCCACATGCTGATGTGTGTCATCGAGGTAAACGTAGGCAAGCTTGACACATGTGAAACCAGGGCGAGTGCAATTAGTTCATCAGACGCGCAAAAAAACGCGCAGACTGGACCGTTTCGTCACACCTCCTGATAGTAAGAAGGACGTTAAATTCTTAATCGGAACTCTGCAGTCGTGATTGGAGAATAGCAGTTTGACTCTCTTTCGGAGCTGCTCAGGTTCCTTCACATTTATACTGGCGTCAAAAGTTCCCGCTTCCCTCGCTGTTTTATCAAGTTATTTTCTAATACTGATATATACGGCGAAAATGAATAGCTAGGGAATTTTGTCTTTATAGCTTAAAGTTAGAATTTATATACATATGAGAGTGTTATATTTTTGCAAGCATACTGTATGTTGTAAATAATTAATATTAATCATCTCAATAATTATCCGGAATTGAGTTGCGGGAAGTAAAAAAAGTAGGCGATCAATGATCAAATTTATATTATTCTACAAATTAACAAAGATAAAGTACGAGAGAAAAGTCAAAAACCGTCAAAAGGTTCCCGCTCCCTCGCTATTATCAGTATTTTTATGATATACGGCGAAAAACTAGTGAAATTTGCTTTTAGCTTAAAGTTGAAGAATATTATCAATGAATTGGTTATATTTTTTGCAGCATTATGTGTATGTTTTAATAATTAATATTAATCATCAATTATCACGAGGAGTAGCGGAGTAGCGGAAAAAAAAAGTGGCATCAATGATCAAACTTTTATTATTCAACAATTAACAAAAATGAACGAGAGGAAAGTCAAAAAAGGGTAGCTCTCACCGCCTACCTACGATGCACATTTCTCTACTGACACACCGGTGGCGCATGATGCAGCGGTTGACACGTCGTACTACGTGCTTGTGGGATGGTTATCCCATTCTTTCCATAGATCAGCGCCAACATCCAGCTTGCTCGGTGGGTGTGATATGATTGTCGGTTCTATCTTGAGATCGCTCTACCAGTCTCATCCTATCATGAGTTCGATTGGGTTGAGGATCAGGGCCTTAGACTTGGCACACTCCAGATGTGAGTGTACTGCTGGATGGGCATTCGTGGTACTCGTCGAACCAGGCGCTCGATCGATGTGGAGGAGCGTTGTCGTCCTGTAGCAGAAAACCTGGTCGACCGATACTTGCCAAGCTTGAATGGGTGATAGCAACTACTTGTTCCAAGATCCGGTCGAACGATTAAAACTTTGCCGGTCCACAGTTTGGTTGATCGCACCACCATATCAGTCGGCTTGTGGTTCCATCGAAATTCCGGCCCAAGCCCACACCAATCTCACGAGCCTGAGCACTTCCTGGTCTATAACAGTCCATTGGACGGTCATTCTGTTGATGAATCCTTGCACGAATGGATTATCTCTATCACATCTCGTATTACGCCCATCATGTGCCACCGAAGCAGCAGAATTACGGTGTAATCTCTCATCAGATGAAAGGGACGACTTGCCTCCACTTGATTGTCAGGGCTGACCATCTGATCTCGATGAGCACGTGGGCCCACAGCACTCGATTGTTCACTTGTGGGATTCGGTAAGTCTTGGGAACCTTCAGGGGGGAACGAATAATTGGAGAGACCAGCCAGTAGTGGTGAGGCGACGGAGAAATGGTTGATCTTGAGATAATTGATGGAGGTTGTTCTTCAGTCATTCCTTGGTATCAACGGCAGGGTCATGATATTGGATCAGACTCGGCCCATCGAAAACACACAGCGCAGAGAATCGTCTTAGATCCAGTACTCGTGTCCCCCTATGGTTTCGTCCAGATTTCTTGGTCGGATCAAGCCACGTTTCCTCGTGTCTCCAAAATACCGCTGTATCTGGTCAGCGCCGAACAGTAGACACCCACACCAAAATGGGATGTACTTTATCCGGTTGTAAAGGACCAACCGGATGGTCTAATGTGTAAAGAAACCATCCGCCAACGAGCTTCAGTCGAAAACGCGAGTCATAACGGAATAAGCATGGTTACTAGATCTTGCCACTTCTATTTTACATCTTTAAATATCTTTCAGACTTGATTCCAATTTATGGCAGCAGAAATCAACTCATGAGCTGCGATTCAACAGGAGTCGTGATAGTTCATTCACCTAGACTATGAGCCATTGTAAGGTGATTACGTTCAATAGCATTCTATGTAAGTAATAGAACTATAGAAAATAGGTTAAAAGTTGGGGGATGCGGGAACTTTTGGATGGTGCTGGTGTATAGGCGCAAGGACAGTTAACTCCATGTTATTTTATACTTTTGACAGTACGTCCATGTTTTAGTAAATGGTTTAAGTAATATGTATTAGATGTTACTAGATATCATTGCTATGCTTTCCTCTAATAATTACATGTAGATGTTTCATGATGTTATATGTCTCCTGCATGCTGATAAACTGATTATGAAGTAAATTGATTTTTTTCTTGTACAAAACGCTAAATGGAAGTGAGTCCCATGGTCATTTTTTATTCAATGAGTGTACTCCCTCTATTATCTTTTAGCAGGAAACGCCCGGTCTCGGATTTTAACAAATTCCATGTCATTTTTAGATATGTTTGAAAAAACGCGCCACCTTCGACGACGAATCCATGTCATATGACGTGGGACTCCCAAAACAGTCTTCTGCTTTAGGTCTGGACGCACAGTACAGTTCACGTATTTTTTAACTGGTTCACAAACATAACAGATTCTATGGCATTTTTATTATAGGTACGCCAAGGGGGGGGGGGGGGGTCTTTATTTCAAATTGATTGTGCGCATTGATGACATAAACAATATACCCGGTATCTCATACGTCTCGCTATTTGGAGCTTGGATCCCGAAGGATCCCAATTTTGTGATGTGAAAATTATGAATTGCACTCTTGTATCTTTCACTGAGCGCTTTTTCATTTAAGGGACTAACTGTCTTTCCTACCATAACTGCTCTTTGTTAGGGTCTAATGGAGGGGTGGGTCGCGTATTATGTTATATTTTTTTATATTTTATTTATATTGTTATTTATTTAACTGCTAGGGCTCTAAACTGGATTTAGTGGGACAGATAAGTTGGAATAGGCAAAATAAACATTAAAATTTGTGGTCTATCGTGCTAGATTTGCTATCTTACACTGACAATGCGTAGACTCCTGGAAGAAGAAAAAAATAACAGCCTGACTGACTACATGATACTACATAAGTGGCAATGTTTTAATATATATGTATTCGAAGTCGACTACGTGGTATGCAAAGTTGCAAGAAAAAAAAAACAATTCTGCATTTTTGAAAAGGTATGAAAATGTGCTTTATATTCGTAATTTCTTCTCGATTTAGTCTCGTTGAGTGAAACAGTCCTTATTTCTTGTCCTTTTTTCCTTTACTGTTCTTCTTTTCTGTAATGTTTGATCGCATTGACGTTACGATAGTTTCTAGAAATATACCAGTGGAATTCAATTTATTGACACACTCAAAAACTTGATCACTGCATGTAAATAAATTAAGAGAAACAGTGAATATGAAAAGACATGAGTAGGTTCTAGATACAATTAAACTTTTAATTGACCGAGGTAGGAATTTGACAATGATACTAAAGTACTAAATTTGTTATTAAGATAAAATTGAGGTACTCGAAAATGTCGAATCGACTCGATATAATTCGAGTACTTGAAATTTCGTCACTAGCAGCGGGGAGGGGGGCACCACTATCTCTTAGTGGTTGTTAGTTAGCTTAGAATTTATTTTTTCTTCCAAGAGTTACCGCACCTATGGAAATTCTTGTGATATACATTCCCCAAGAGAATTTTTTTAGGACTTCTATACTAAATACAAGGTATTCAAATTTTGATCGTAATCGAATGATAGTCAATAAGTATTTGAATTTTTATTCTTTAAGTCGAATACATCTGAAAATGGCCCGTGAGAACATTATCATAACATTTTGTATATCATAATTTTCTGGTTCTCTTATTTATTTATGTTTACAGTTCCATTTGTGAAAGCGTCTCGGTACTGATTGGAAGGCTCAATACATCCGAGATGCTAGGAGAATCAGAAACTCTTGGTACGGCAGATAGGATGATTTTGTCTGCCTAGCATCTTCTTAGCCTATAACCCTCCAATCCAACCACCTCTATTTCTCGAAATGATTCCAATGAAAAGTGACGTTATTTTTGCCCAAATACTTTGGTAACATACTGGCTGAAATAAATAGCTCATGCATCCGATCCAAGTAATAACAAAGCAGTTAAGTATGACAATTGATATTAGTGTTGGAAGTACAGGCTCCCTTTGTTCTTCAAATCAGTCCAGCTTCCTTCCCTGGGAAAAGGATGGGCAGTTCTGTCAGAGAACTGCTTCGCATTCTTCTTTTCTCATGACGATATCCCTTCCATGTTATTTGTGAGGTGCATCTCATATTGAGGTAATTGGTTCCTGCTCCTGTGACCATCCTGAAACTAAAACTTATAATTTGAATTGAATATAAGAGCAAACCGCAACATGCTATTATGTAATTGCTTGCCTGTAGGTTTGTTTGGCTTCTTTTTCAGTTCGTCTGAAAGGCAATTTTGCAATATGTTACCATTAGCATTATGACTACTGCGTTAGTTAACGGCTAGAATTTGTTAGTAAACACACCGGGGTTGCCAAGTAGTCATTAGACGCAAAAAAATACTAGAACTACCCCGGTATTTTAGGAGCGGATTTAAGATTTCATAGTTGCAACGACAATAGACATTTTAACAGAAAATTTGATGTTCGATACGCACTCTCCAATCGTGAGTTGAGAGAATGTGATTCAGATGCATCTGTTTGACAAATTGCGATACGATAGTTTAAGATAAATAATGTTGATAACAATTGCAACGCCCAATCACATGGCAATAAAAGTAAGGTACAGGTATTCTATTTTCAAAAAGTCTTCTGAAAGTCAACGCAAAACATCAAATACCCTGCATTAAAAAAAATATCTTTATGCGCACCCTGTATGCAAGAACCTTCCAGGACTGCTATTTAGCAGTTTTGATCTAATGGTTTTTGCAGTAAGAGATTAAGTAAGGTTTGAAAACTCCAAAAGTTTTGTTTAGTAAGGGTTTTTTTGAATGTTTTTATGAAGCGTCTTTGGGTGGTGTTTCGTGCTTTTCAGTGTAATCAAAATAAAACCAGTGTAAGCAATGTTTATTGAGTTAAGTCCGATAAAAGTTAATTCATCAATACAATAGGTACAACATGGCACGTAAACACTGGCTACTAAGACTTACTGACTGATTCAGTGATGTACTTCATACTTAAACAAATGTGCTTTAGTGACAGTGCGGGTCTAAAATAAATAGCAATGATTTTAGGAGCCTGTAGTGATGATGAATGTTATATATGTTTAAATGCAGTATCGGACATACCCTATTGCTTTCAGGTATGCACGTTGGTAAGGTTTTTAGGATGGACTACAGTCTTAGTTCATTGAAGTCTTAGTGTAAATTGCTTTTATCTCTTTAAATGGTTTGCTAGAATGGTCTACTGGAAAATTTAGGTAAAAAGTTGGAAATTATATCGAAATTTTAAATCAAGAAATAATATTGTATATGGCATTTACCTTATTAAAAGAAATGTTCAAATTTACAACATTGAGTTACTGTTTACAGAAAAAAACAATTGTGAAGTGTTTCTTCGTATATACACTAGATTTTGTCACAAAACTTTCAGGAAGTAGTACTCTTCTCTCCATTAATTGCAGTGTCTTTACTTGTTTATAAAATTGGATTGATTAATTCGATACTTACTGCGTCTATACCAGGTATGGGATATGCCGTCTCTTTGACCAGTTATCTCATTCAGTTTCCTGAAATCAACACAACAACTGAAGAGATCCGTCTTTCTTTTTTACTATCAGAATGGGAGCGGACCAGGACTATAAATGGGTCGAATTACATCATCATTGATGAGATCATCTAACATGTTGTCAACCTCTGCCCCTCTGGTGTGGGAGGGACTCTTCGACCAGGATATGCTTTATGGGAGCAGGGTGGGGGGGGGTCCGTGTCTATCTGATGGCTTAGCAAGGTTGTTCGCCCGAGTTTTTTACCTTCTCTACGAATGCATCCTCGTAGGATCGAAAGTAGTCTGGTTGCCTCCTCTCTCTCTCGGATGAGGTTAAATCTGTTTCATCAAGTTGACCTATAGCAGATTTCTGATATTTGTAGGATGGGTGCGCCTCGAAAAGCTTACTTCGTCAGTCTGCTCGCCTGCTCCGTTAGATTCTCGATGGTCTCTAAAATGCGCGAGGTTGCGACCGGCGTGGCAAGTCGCATATCGGCGGTCTCGCCTACACTCTTAAAAAAATTGGGTTTCTGGAAAACCAATTTTGGTTTTTCAGCTGTCTCGGGGGTGAGTGAACCAAATATGGTTTTCCAGGAGAACCATAAAGATTAGAGTGAAATGTAGTTCTTCTGGGAAATTAACCAAAAGTCTCATCGGTTTTCTGGGAAACCAAAATTGGTTTTTCAGCGTTAGTATCTTGGTTTTCTGGGAGAATAACCTATATGGTGACGTTTCACGAATGACCGATATTTGCTTACGATTAAAGAATTTAATATATACTATATCTAAATAATAGGAGCCTAATATAATAATAGGTTATAAAATTAAGTATTATTAATTCATTTTTTAGTATAATATAATTCGACGATATGCTCTATATATTTACTTCTATTGTCGTACTATATCAATCTTATAAAACACATGAAATTTCATCAAATTGTTTGGCTGGATGCATAATATAAACTCGAATTTAAGTGTGCAAAGAAGTATGTGAAAAATGTATGGGTAAATATGGTGAATTACTCAAGTGAGGTTTTGGTAGTTTACCATTTATATCCTAAAGCCCATAACTAAGATTCCCAGAAGAGATCACCCGGAAAACAGAATCAAGAAGTCATTGTTTCTTATTTTTCACTTTTTTCTAGTCAAGCTAGCATAAAATATTCAAGGAAAGATGAGGGGACTGATGTCTTATTATTGTCTACAAAATTTCCATGAAGTTGAGACATTTGCTAGTATATTCGCAAGAGATAGCTAGATCATACTTCACAGATAGACCTTCGGCGAGTATGCACGCCACTAACTATCCGGTGCAGCGCAAATAAACCTCGTCGTCGAATTTTCGATGCATTACTCGTTGCCACTGGAGTGAAGCTCGCTACTGAAAAAAGTGGAAAAAGACTCGATGGGATATCTCAATATCTAGGATGTGTAGAAGAAGCATTTTGAGAAAAATTCTGGGGGCGGAGCGAAATATAGTACGATGTTCATTGAAAAAAGCTGTTTAATAAAACTCACTATGAAATCAATGTTTGTTGATGTTGATAATAATGCCATTTTTTACCATATAGGCCTACATTGTAATAAATGGTATCACATACAGTCAAAGCTCGTTAGCGCGAACACGGATAATTCAGATTTCGGTTAATTAAGATCATAAGGCCGTGGCATTTTTTTGTATCTTTTGCATATATATGTGATGTTTAATTAAGATTTTTGATAATTCAGAGATTGAAAATCGAATGTATGGTCTTAATTGACAAGCTTTGACTGTTTAGTGTAATTCAGATATAATGATAGGCAATAAATTTCTCAGACCAAAATTTTGTACACCATTAGCGGCATTGCACGTATAAAACGACGCCATGTGAACCAAAACACCCTCAAAGAAGACTTTTCTGTACAATAAGCGGCATGCAAAGTTAACTTCGGGGTTATCAACAAAAGAGAGTCGCATGTCATTATACCATGCAAAATAACTCTTACCACAGTAAGTGGCATGTTGGGCTTGCACTAAACACGGCGCAGAAATCAAAACTATATACTAAGCATGCAAAAGGCAAAGTTTTTATGGCAAGATTCAGCACGAATTAATCTGCAAAAAGTTGTTTACTGACAATGGTTTACTGTAAATTGGCGATGATTTTATATGTGTACATTTAAATGACACTTGTTCTGAAACTGAAAAGGCAAATGTAAATAATTTATTTATTGAATTTATTATTTTTTGCATTTGCACTTTCAGTTTATGAACAAGTGTCATTGGTATAACTAGGTTTCAAGTATTATTTTTTCATAATTTCAATGTATGAGGCAATTTGGAAAATTCTTCAAGACTAAAATTAAACTTGTTTTAAAGCTTATCAATGGTCAGCAGCTCGGCCTTACCCGTCCCCCTGGACCATATTTCTATAAATCAAAATACACTTATGAAATTTTTCGTGTTGATGCTCATGTACAATTATTCTATAATTGAAGCTAACTAACACTGGGCTCGGCCCTTACCCGGTTCCCCTGGCCCAAATTTCTATAAATCAATATTACACTTATGAACTTTTCGTACATGCTAGGCAAAGTTTTGTACACATTAGTATGTTGTGTATTTTAAAATATCAGATGCATGGTGTGCACATTGCGAAGCCGTTTACGTTGCAAATCGCAAAGTTAAGGAGGAATTTCCAAAAACCATCGGCTCTTGATTTCCAATTTAATCAAAGGAAGTTGTTGCGTGACGATGTGACCCTCTCCCCACAGTATCGAATTTGATTTGAAAATGAACATTGTGTCCCGGCAGAAAGTTGATGTAAAAACTTTATTTCCTACCCTTTTTGCCAGACCCCTTTTTTATGACCATGACTTTCATCAAGGACTCTGATCATCTAACAAAATTATCAGAGTTGATCACGTCGAATTATAGTCAAAAATTACGCATCTTTTCGGTCGGTTATGATATATTTTGAACGTAATATCTTTAATTCAATAAGTCATATTCACGTTCAGCAGGCAATGAAGCTGATTCTCTTTAGAGGCAACTAATTTTGATTTACGAGGTTTCTTTTGAATAAAACTTACTTCGCATGCACCTAATTTTCTTATTTAAGCTACATTTATGTAAGCATTCATGATGAGTGAGGAAAGTATTGACATTGACAGGTCACGGGAATTGTTATCAACATTCTATGATTCGTTATCATTTATTATCGTCGTTGAAAGTTAATGAGCTTGAATCATTACCTTTTCACAGTCACAGTGCTGCCGACATTTGTTTCTTTCCTACATACCGGATTGTGGGCGCGCGCGTGGC